>KN362913.1:0-10750 GCA_000785685.1 Uromyces viciae-fabae | reverse complement strand
TTTTTATTTTTATTTTTATTTTTATTTTTATTTTTTTTTATTTTTTATTTTTCAGTATTAATCAGAATCAAAGCAAAAGCCAGCACCACTCCATACATTGGATTAAAATAATCTTAACCATTGGTATTTCTTTCTCAATATTTTTCATTATTTTAAAATCAATCAAATTAACTCATCAAGATTAAAATCTATTTCTCAGTCATTTGTTTTTCAGTCTTAAAAATTAGTTTAAAATTTTTAGTCTATCTTATTTTTATCAGAATCTGTCCTTAAGGTAGTGCTCTTTATTCCTTTTATTATTTTTCATTCTTGTTCTTCATTTTTGTTATATTTTATTTTCTGACTGAAATTTTATCCTTAAGTTTCCATCTTATTCAACTTGTGGTCATCCTGTACACCCCAGGGATTGGAAATATTATATAACGAGGTCTTTAATCTGCCTTTCCGATCCCCATCTTCATCTTTTTTCAGCTTGCTACAATGTTGAGCAAGCCAACAATGTAACGATGAAAACAAAAATGATAAAAATATAAAGTAAAAATATAATAAAAGCAAAATCATTAATTCTTTTACAAAGAATGATAATTATTTGTCTCAATATTCACCAAAGCCTAAATATTATTTCATATTTGGATTCCTCATAGAAAAATAATGTAAGTCAATCACTGGAGGTATACTCATATTCCTCCTCCTTAACCACCTTTTGGCTACATCTAGTAGTAACTACCAATTATGCTAGAAAAAACTAAATATACATGTTACATACAATAAATGCAAAAGATCTAACATTTATATATCTAGAATAAACCTCATGTATGAATATTTTAAGTACATACAGAAAAAGATCCTCTATAAGCATAAAATCTCTATATCAAATTGTTAGATGTTCAAAAATGCATAACTTATCAAAGAGAAACAATAATCCAATTAAATCAATTTTTTCCTCAAAGAAAAGATACTGATTTATCCAGGGAAAATACATATAGCATAAAAATATCAAATATAATAATTAAAAAATTAAAAAACAAATTTGAAATAGATGCATGAAATAAGCTTATTTACATGTTCTATTAAAATTTCACATCTGTCTGAATTTCTATTTTAAAAATATTTCAAATGTATCAAAATAAAATTCAGACAAAAGAGAACATGAGATAAATTACACTGCGTGAGATCTTTTACCAATTAAAAGTTCCCATGCCCACAAGATGTGTCAAATAGTACATAAACACATCATTTCCTCCTGAGACATTTACAATCTACTTAAAGTTCCCATGCCCACAAGATGTGTCAAATAGTACATAAACACATCATTTCCTCCTGAGACATTTACAATCTACTTAGTGCGCCCCAAGAGGATCTGAAAAGACATAAAGAGAGCTCTTACTTCAGCCTTTCATCCCCCATCACTGACTAAAATTTTACTTACATCGTTACATTATATTTTTACCTGCAAATCAGAGTTGAAATCAGTAGCCTCAGTCAATCCTGTAATAAGATCAACTTTCCTGTTTAAACTTACAGTCCAACAAAGTTAACTCTTTCCTCAACTTGTTCAAACAAAGAACAAACTACTCCAGTTTATGGTAAGGAAGAAAACAAAAATAGTGAGTATTTTTTGTCTTCTCCTTACATCACTAAACTTACAAAACTAGGGCATTAAAGCACCCAAGCTTAGCTGGCCCCTATGTACAAAAGGGTTTATAAAAGCACCCCTGCATAGAAGGCCCCTACAAAGAAAGGGAATTAAAGCACCCCAGCTATGCTGGCCCCTGTTTCTTTTATTCTTTTTATAAGAATACCACCCATAATTTTTATAATAAAAATTAAAACTGTAAAAATAATACAGAATCACTCTAAAAATTTGAGTGCATATATTTCTTGCACCGTGTGTAGCTGGTAGAGTAAGGCTCTAGGAATCACATAGGCTGACATCTTTACTCAGCTATACACGGTTACTACATACTCAGTCCCTTTTTAGCATCAAAGAAACCAGATCTCCTCCCACCTGCACCATAGGATCCCCTTCAGAACTCCTACAGCGCCTACCCCTCTCAACTATTCCGCCAGGATCCCCTTCAGAACTCCTCTGCAATGTCCCTCCCTCCAGGTAAGTCTCTGGGCCAACAGGCTTCACCCAGAAACCCCTATTTCTTCAAATCACTTTGTGGTAAATCTGGGTTTAACCATCCCTGATATTTTGTCAGGCCCCAGATCCAAATTGGATCTCAACTTTAAAGGGTTAAACTACCCCGGCAATTTATTCCTGGCCCCTAAATTAAACAGAGGTTTAAACAACCCAACCCCTTATATTTTATCAGGCCCCAGATCCAAGTTGGATCTCAACTTTAAAGGGTTAAACTACCCCAGGAACTTATTCCTGGCCCCTAAATTAAACAGAAGCTTAAAAGCCCCCAGCATAGCTGGCCTCTCTGTTAGTTTTTACACCAAACCAATGGTGAAAATAGTCCACAGACTATTTTCCATCTCTTTGCAGCTCGTGTAGCTAAAGGGTATAAAGTCCCTGGAATCACAGAGCCTGACATAAAGGAGGCATGCTACTGTTACAGCTGCTAAACCTTCCTTTAGGCATTGGTAGTAATTTATTATTCCAGTCAGGATAAATTTTATCTAAAAAGACTGAACTAGTACAGGAGCAGAAAGCTCCCACATCAAGTAATACTTTTACTTTGGTGAGATTAAATAGGGTAGTAGTGTAACAGGTCTTTTTCATGGTGTAAGCCATTCCTGTTTCAGGTTTATTGGCCAGCAATTTTGCTTCAGATATATGACCTATCTCTAATTCACCATCCCATTTCTGTGGTAAATTTGCTTCACCTTGAATTTCATTAATTACCATTTCGTCTCCTATACCTGCATTGATCACTGCACACATATATTCATCTTGAACTATATCTAAGTGAGATTGTTGGTAATCACCATCAGAATCAGGATTATTCCCTGGATCAGGTTCAATTTCTTCTTCCAAATCAATGAGGTTTATTTTCCTTTTCTTTGGAGGTTGGGGACAATCAGCCATCCTGTGATTAGGGGAGTTACAATTATAGAAAGTTTTATCTTTGGAGGCATATTTTTTATTGGGGAAGATTGATTTGGAATATATTTTCCGTTAATCCCTGTCAATTCAACTACTTCCTCCATAATGCCTATAAAATCAGTGAGGTCACATTTTATATCTAGCCTACATCTTATGGCGTGCTCCAGAGTGCCCTCGCACTGGCTTATTATTTTCTCATTAATTTCTTCAGGGGAAAGATCAGGGTGGGTACAATCTAACCTTTTTTTCTGAGTTATGCACCATTGATGTGGTTTACTTGAGTAGGGCCAAAGTAATCATTTTCAAATAATTTTTGTCAGCTGGCTACTATGTTAGAGCCAACTAACAAATAGCAGCAATAAAAACCTGTAATATTTTTATAATTAAAAATAGTAATAAAAACAACAAAATAATGAAAACATTATTGAGAAGAAGGAATAATAAAAATATTGTTGCATATTTGAATTCCTTGGTAAAAAATAACCCCAGTCACTCAGCAGAAGTATGGGCAAAAAATATCTCCTTCTATTTTTATTTTATTGATAAAGAAAAATAGGAAGGAAACCCCTACAAACCCTCTAGATGAGATGTCACCTATACTTGTGTATATGTATTAAAACATATTAATACATAAAAATGAGGTATTGTGTATACTTTAGAAGTTAAACACATATTGGCAATACTGTCAAATGATGTGGGAGATTGTAAAAATTATAACAGCTAAAATAAAAATTTAATTGCTTTTGAGTTAAAATTCTTTTAATGATAATAATTTTATTTTAAAATAATTATTTTTATAAAATAATAAAAAGAAATTTTTAATAAGAAATAAACTGTTTACCTAAAGGCTAAGACTGGCAATGCCAAAATAAGAAGAAAATAATTGATGAGATGAATTATTTAAATTTAAGATAATAATTTAAGATGATAAAAATAATATAATTATAATATTTATTATTTATTAATTAATAGATTTTAGCTAATTAGCTTGTCGAATAAATTATTGATAATAAAAAGAAAAAGAAATAAAATGAAAAAATAAAAAGAAATAGAAAAATAATAATATGATAACGATACAATAAAAATGTATTAATTTTTATTGATCTTTTTAACTTAAATAATAAATAAATTTACTTACTATTTATATGATGTTAAAGATAATAACTTTTCTTTTTAATTAAAAAGAGAAATTCTTTTTAATATTATTATTATTTTTATAATTAATTGTTGATTTAATTAAATGCTGTTTTGATTAAAACAATTCTTGATTTTTTTATGTTTTTTAGTTTTTTAACTTTTCTTATCTAAAAATAAAAATTGGAAAAAAGAATGATTGTTAGTTTACAATCGATTCATAGCTTAATATTTTAAGCTTTTCATAATGATCATTCTTAATGATCATGATTTCATTATGATGTAATAATCATAAATTATTTTTAATGCTCACTGTGAGATTTCACTAACAGCTTTTTCAATTATTGTAAGAATAAAACTTACAATAGTTTTTATTTAATTTAAAAATTGAATTCAATTTTTATTAATTATTATTTTTAATTTTAACTATTTTTGTTATTTTTAATTCATTTGAATTAATTTTTCTTTTATTATTCTGACAGAGATTACATAATCAATCCCTAGACAAATGATACGGAACTCGGTTGGCTTATGTAACCCAACTAACAGGTCCCGTGGGCCCTGACGGGCCAAAACTGCTTTGTTTGAAAATGCAAATAATACATAGTAAAAATACTCCCACGGTCCTTCGAAAAATAGAAGTTCCATGTAAAAATGTTACACTAAGGAAGCTTCTATTTTTCCTTGGTAGACAAGATAATTTTACCTCGAGGAAAAATAGAAACAGCACGGGGAAAGTAAAAACAATATAAAAAGTTTTTATTTTTAATTCATTTGAATTAATTTTTCTTTTATTATTCTGACAGAGATTACATAATCAATCCCTAGACAAATGATACGGAACTCGGTTGGCTTATGTAACCCAACTAACAGGTCCCGTGGGCCCTGACGGGCCAAAACTGCTTTGTTTGAAAATGCAAATAATACATAGTAAAAATACTCCCACGGTCCTTCGAAAAATAGAAGTTCCATGTAAAAATGTTACACTAAGGAAGCTTCTATTTTTCCTTGGTAGACAAGATAATTTTACCTCGAGGAAAAATAGAAACAGCACGGGGAAAGTAAAAACAATATAAAAAGTTTTTTTTTTCAAATATCAATTGAATAAGAGAAATGACATGTTTAGTTCAAAAAATCATAACTCCGTCATCTCAATTGATAAAACTGAATCAAAATTACACAGATCATCCTTGGAAGACATATTTCCAAGGATAAAGCCCTCGAGTACAGATCACGCATAATGATCTTTTCACATTGCCCACAGAATTGCTCAATTACCTGCATAATGCAGTCTACATTCTGTGGGACATTTACATACCATTAAGGGCGCCCAAAGAGGATTGGAAAAGATATAAATAGAGCTCTCTTTTCGACTTCTCATTCCTCAGAATTATCTTTACCAGCTACACATAGTTACCTAGATACACCAATAAGTATATCAGTCACTCCATAGCACCACAAAGACCAATTCCTACTCAACTACGCTCACTGGATCCCCCTAAGCACTCCAGTCTGCCTCCCCCAATCAACCACGCCTCCTAGACCTTCTCCTCCGTCGTGATCTGGACTAAGGTAAGTCTTTTGACTCCTTCTCAAAGTCATAAAGACTTTAACACTACGTGGTGTATTGGGTTTAATCACCCCAGATCTCTATCAGGCCCCAAATACAAGTTTCCTAGCAGCTTAAAAAGGGTTAAAAACACCCCAGAGTACGCTCTGGCCCCTTATTTCTTCAGAGGGATAAACAACCCCAGTTTATCTGGCCCCTCTGATAGAAATTACTTTAATAGAATATATATCTATATATTTATTATAAACCCATTACCTGCACCAAACCGTGCCATAAATAGTGTTAAAACTATTTATAAACACTTTGCAGAGTGTGTAGATAAAGGGTATTCAGTCCCTGGCATCATAGCTTCTGACAATCGTATTAATTTCTTTTTCCAGAGTCTGTTACCAAATTGGGTTTTAATAAGTTCCTTCCAATGATTCTAGTCTTTGGAACCCATGGCTTCTCCGTTGGAAACAAACCAATCCAAAGCTAGCCCTTCAAATAGTCTGGGTAGTCTAACTATAAGGACTCTTTCATGCAATCCATATGACTCTATAGTATGGTCCAGATATTTAATAAAACTGATATGATCATATTCCCCTTCCCCTGAAAACTTTGGCCAGTCACTAATGGGGGGAAGTAATTTTGTAATTTCCACAACTCCCTTTCTATCTAGCTCAGTAGAAGTGTCTGGGGAGTTATATTTAAAGGCAGGCTCTTCATGTTTATACCCATGGGGAGTTCTGCTTATTCCTTCAAAAGGATTCCTTTTGGGGAGTAGTGACTCTTCTTTCAAAGGGGTGGAGGGGGAGCTTTAAATCCTGCTTGTTACTCTTGAGGAGTTCTTTAAACTCATTGTTTTGTTCTAACAAAATTTTATCAAAGCTTTCTTGTTGTTTTTCCAAAGCTGAGTCTAATTTTTTGTAAAATTTAAGCAACTAATGTTTTTTATTTCAATTAGTTTTTAAAATCAATCTTAATTTTTATTTACAATTATTTATTTTTTTTAATAAAAATAAAAATAATGAAAAATATAATAAAAATAGTTTTTACCTAAATAAAAATAATTTTTACCTAAAGGCAGCTAATTTAGATGTCCTTTAAACTATTTTAATAAGATTGATTTTAACTTAAAATATAAAATAATTAATAATTTTTTTTTTTTTTTTTTTTTATTGATAATGTATATTTTAAATATTTAATTGATATTTAAATAATAATAATAATTTTAATAATATTATTTTTATGTTTTAATTATTTTATTAATAATGATAATTTTTTGAAAGCTTTTAAAATGAAAAATTCTTCTTGATTATTATTTTTGATTCGGTTGATTGATGATCTTCAATCGATTCAAAAATCTAATCAAACAAATTGTTATTTCAACAATTCAAAAAGAATAACATGTTTTCAGCTTCATTGTTGAAAACATGTTAGATTTTTTTTTTTGAGTTTTTATGAAAAAATATCATTAATAAATTAATGTTTCAATCGTGAAATAAGTTTTTCATAAAAACCTTATTTCACTTTTTCATTAAAATTATTATTATTTATTTTTATTTTTATTTAATAATTTTGAATTTTAAAATTATGCATTTACTTTAAATCTTTTGAAATATTTATTTTAAATATTTCTATTCAATTTAAATTTTTTAATATTCTTCTTTTCATTTTTATCTGATAGAAAAATATTTTCTTATATTTAAAAATCAAAAATTTAGATTTAATTAATATTAATATCTGTATTTTGATTTTAAATATTTTTTTTTTGTTTTGTTTTTAAATTTTATTTTAAAATTTAAAAACACTTACTATTTTTATTTTCAATATTTTGTTTTCTTTTATTGTCAACAATATTCTGACATTCCCCCGTGCTTTGAGCATCAAGTATCAAAGCATAATTTTCTTTTTCAGCTATTCCAATTGAATTTAAAATTAATTTTAATTTTATTTTATTTATTGGTTTAGTCAAGAAATCTGCTGAATTGAATTTTGTTTCAATATGTTGAATTTTAATGTGTTTTAATTGAATTAATTCTTTAACAAAATGAAGTCTTAAATCCATATGTTTTGTTCTAAAACTGTTTTGACTTGTATCACTGAGCGCTAAATCAATTGCTCCTTTATTATCTTCAAAAATTTGAAAAGGTGAATCTAATTTAAATATTTAAATTTCTTCAATTAAAATTCTAAGCCATTTCAATTCTCTTGATAAATCAGATAATCCTTTATACTCAGCTTCAGTTGTTGATAAAGATACATTTTTTTGTCCTGTTGATTTCCAAGCAATAATATTTTTTTTTCAATTAAAATAATAAAACCAGTTTGAGATCTTCTTGTTAAAGGACAATTTCCCCAATCTGCATCAACATAACTATTTATTAAATTTTCATTTGTCTTTTTAATTTTAAAATTATGATTCTTTGTTCCTTTTAAATATTGAAAAACTGTAATAGCTGCATTATAATGCTTTAATGATGGTTTTTCTAAAAATTGAGATAACAAACTAACTGAATAGGATATATCTGGTCTTTTTAATACGCTTAAATAATTTAAAGAACCAATTATTTATCTAAAACCTTTTTTAGTTTTTAAGAATTCTTCATGTTCTTCATCAGATGATTTTTCAAGTTTATTTTTCAATAAAAACTGGAGTTTTTGCTATAATGCTATTTTCAAGTTCAAATTCAATCAATTTTCTTTCAATATATTGTTTTTGATTTATTAATAATTCATTTTCATTTTTAATTAAATTCATTCCAAGTAGAAATTGCACTTCTCCCAGATATTTAACTTGAAACTCCCCCTCAATTTCTGCTTTGAATATTTCAGGTTTTTTACTAATTTTTACTAAGTCATCTACATGTGCATAAATATATGTTAATTCTTCTTTTTGATTAATTCTCCAGAATATACAAGGATCTGCTACTGATACTTTAAAATTAATTTTAATCAAAAATTCCTTCAATCTTTTGTACCACATTAATGATGCTTGTTTTAAACCATAAATAGCCTTTTTTAATTCAAAAACAGTATTGGGAGCGCATGGATAACCTTTTGGTGGAAATAATGTAACTTTTTCATTGATTGGTGCAGTTAAAAATGCACTTTTTACGTCTAATTGATGTATTTTTAAATTATTATTAACTGCAAAATGTAGTAATAATCTTAAAGAAATGGGTCTTCCTGTTGGAGCAAAACTAATTTCAAAATTTAAACCGTGAGTCTGTTTAAAACCTTGTGCACAAATTCTTGCTTCAAATTCAGTGATTTTATTTTCAGCATCAAGTTTTTTTCTGTAAGCCCACGTAGAAGAAATTGGATTATCATCTTCTCTTTTTTCTCTTTCTATGTAAACTCCAAAATTTTTCATATTTTGAATTTCTTTTATTTCAGATTTTTTCCATTCTTCAGATTCTTCACATTTCATTGCTTCAAAATGATTTTTAGGAACTACATTCATTAAAATTAAAGCTGATCTAGTTCTTTTTTGAATTATATTTGAGTCAAGTAAATTTCTTGAAAATTCATTTTTCATTTGATATTCTTCTTCTTCTTCTTCTTCTTGATCATCATCATTATCTTGTTCATTTTCAATCAATAAGTTTTCATCTTCAATTTCATTTTCATCTTCTTGTTCATTTTGAAAAGGTAAATTTTTTTGTTCTTCTTCATTTAAAATTTCATCTTCTTTACATACATTTAGACTAGGATTTATTGCGTTTAATCTTGGAAAACAAGATTCATCAAAATGAACATGTCTTGATACAAAAATCTTTTTATCAGTTAATCTAACAACTTTATAAGAAGAATATTCGTGAGTATAACCAATCAAAATGCATTCCCAAGAGATCTCATTAAATTTAGAATCTCTTAGCTGTTTTGGTTTGTGAACCCATGCTTGGCATCCAAAAACCGGAAGAAAAGAAATTTTAGGTGCCTTCTTATAAATAAGTTCAAAAGGTGATTTATTGCCTCTTGATAAAGATGGCAATAAATTGGCCGTTGCTGCTGCCGTTTGTACTGACTCGGCCCACCATTCTAATTCTAAATTAGAAATTAAGAGCATACATTGTGCCATATGGATAGATTCCCAAGAGATCTCATTAAATTTAGAATCTCTTAGCTGTTTTGGTTTGTGAACCCATGCTTGGCATCCAAAAACCGGAAGAAAAGAAATTTTAGGTGCCTTCTTATAAATAAGTTCAAAAGGTGATTTATTGCCTCTTGATAAAGATGGCAATAAATTGGCCGTTGCTGCTGCCGTTTGTACTGACTCGGCCCACCATTCTAATTCTAAATTAGAAATTAAGAGCATACATTGTGCCATATGGATAGCTATCCTGTTTGAACGTTCTGCCATTCCGTTATGTTCAGCAGTATAGGGTGGTGAAATATTATGAATAATGCCTTGATCCAATAGATATTTTTTCATTTCTTTATTACAAAATTCTTCTCCCCCATCCGTTATTAAATTTTTCAATTTGTAATCCGTTTGATTTTCAAAAATATTCTTAAATTCTGTTATCTTTTTCAAAGTATCAGATTTTTCTTTGAAGATTACCACAAAAAGAAAGCCTGAAAATTGATCAACCATCGTAAGAAAATAACACTTTCCAGCGTTTGTTGATGGAGTTATTGGTCCTACTAGATCACAATTTACAGCTTCAAGAGGTTGATCAACTGTTTCCCAATGATTTTTGAAAGATTTCTTCGTCATTTTTCCTTTCATACACAAAGTACGAGTCTTTATATCTTCAAATTTTAAATCTGTCACCACAGAAATATGGCTGCCACCTGCATGCAGGTGGCGTTTCAGTATCCCATTGATATCTCAGGGTTAAGTGATGTTGTATCTCATATTTGATTTTGAACTCAATATTGTGGAGATCACCATTTAATTAACTTTTGGAGCCTTGGCTTTCAAAAATGGGTAAACAAAAAACCTACAGTATTGACAAAGCTTTTCCTTGAAAAGAAAATGACACATCATCTACAAACTA
>JNCO01008058.1:0-11706 GCA_000785685.1 Uromyces viciae-fabae | reverse complement strand
AAACCCTTTTACTTTTTTTCTTCTTACTCAAACAATTCAGCTGATCAAACTTTTTCTTTAAGATATTTGCTTTTTTTTTTTTTTTTGATTTTTTTTCAAACTCAGTTTTTTTTTTAAAAAAAACATCCATTCAATTCCAATTTCTCTCTCGAATAAAACAAGTGAGTTTTTTTTTTCATTTCTACTTTTCACTCAGCACTCACTCCAACTAGAATTCTTTTCTTTTCATTTTTTTTGAAACTTATCAATCTCCAATTCCTCTGATCAAACAAGTTTTTTTTTTTTGGTTTGTTTCCACTTTTTAATCAACACTAACTCCAACTAGATTTTTTTTTTTTTTGATCTTCTTTCAAACTCATCATCATAATCCAATTCCTCAGATCAAACAAGTGAGTTTTTTATTTGGTTCCACTTTTTAATCAACACTCACTCCAAGAAGACTTTTTTTTTTCATCTTCTTTCAAAGTCATTATCATACCCCAATTCCTCAGATCAAACAAGTGAGTTTTTTTTTTTTTTTCCACTTTTTAATCAACACTCACTCCAACTAGACTTTTTTTTTTTTGATCTTCTTTCAAACTCATCACCATACTCCAATTTCTCAGATCAAATAAGTGAGTTTTCTTTCTCCCATTTTTTAATCAACACTCACTCCAACTAGACATTTTTTTTTTTGATCTTATTTCACACTCCTCATCCAACTCCAATTACTCAGATCAAACAAGTGAGTTTTTTTTTCCCACTTTTTAATCAACACTCACTATAGCTAGACTCTTTTTTTTTTTTGATCTTTCAAACTCATCATCAACCCACAATTCCTCAGATTAAACTAGTGAGTTTTTTTTTTTTTCCACTTTTCAATCAACCCTCTTGTTTCTACTTTTCAATCAACCCTCACTTCAACTAACTAATTTTTTTATTTCTGTTCTTTTTTTTTACATTCATTAAACTCCAATCCCCCAGTTCCAAAATGCACAAGCTCAGTAAGCTTTTTTTTTACCTCATCCCTCCAATCAATCACCATCATCAAGTTAATGGTTTTTTATTTTTATTTTTTATTTTTATTACTACTACCCACCCATCACTCCAATCCCCCTGATGACCCACCCTTAGACCCAGCAGGCCTCCCACCCTTCCTGGATCAATTGATTGATTGATTGATTGCTCCTGGCGCCCCTGGACCCTCTGGCAACCCCTTGATCAATTGATTGATCAATCCCGGTTGTCCTGGACCCACGAACAGCCCCAGGATCGCTTGATTGATTGATTGAGTGTTCCTGGGCCCCCCAGGATTTCCTGATCCTGGAGCCCCTAACCTCCGCTAGCGACCCCAGGATTGCTTGATTGATTGATTGATCCAGCGACCCCAGGATTGCTTGATTGATTGATTGAGCGACCACAGGATCCCTGGATCAATTGATTGAGCGACCCCAGGATCGCTTGATTGATTGATCAAGCAACCCCAGGATCACTTGATTGATTGATTGAGCAATCCTGGAGCCCCTAACAACCACCAGGGGCCTCTGGGTTGCCTGATTGACCGACAGACACCCAGCAACCAATAGCAACCCCAGGAGACAACCAGAGGCACCAAGAAATGCCCCAGGGCCATGCCTGCCCCCAGACCCCTTGACCCCTTGGTTCCCTGGGGTTCCGGATCCCCCCAAAAAAAAACAATTTTCTCAATCTGTTTTTAAAGAAAAAAAAAATTCTCCTTCAAAAAAAAAAAAAAAATTCCCCCACCAGTCTCATGCCAGAGTTGGACATGCAGGGTTCTATTGGGCAAACAGTTCTCCAGAACCCTTCATGTTCACTTGGTTTCCCCAACCCCCCTTCAGTTTCTGAAAGTAAAAATTTATCTAAAATTTTTGAGATAAAAATGTCCGTAAAAAAGAAAAGTATTTTGAAAAAAATTGATCAGGATTCTATAATCCAACCACATTTCATTAAAATAACCCCAAAAGCTGTCACTAACTCTGAATTGCAGATAAAGACCATTTTGCCCATTATTTGATTCAAGACTCAATATGTTGAAACAGGTGAAATCTACTGTTAGCTTTGTTGAAAAGGGAAACCCCTGGCATTGAAAACTTGCTTAAACCCAGTCAATCTCAATCTTACTCAACCCTACTTTGCCATTTTCATCAAGATGGACAGTGATAAAAAAAAAACATTCAAATTCAATATTCTTGCTGAAATTATGATGGATTTAGATAAGATGGCTCAAAATAGATTGCCAACTACAAACAATTCAAACAAACTTAGTGGAAGTATGAGAGCTATTGGATTTCTTCAAGGAACAGAAGCAAATAAGTCTGGCGGTCAGTAATTTTTATCATGAATTATTTAGATAATTAAAATTTTTTAAGAAATATAATTTTCATTTTTGGTAGTTACTTATGCATTAAAGAACAACTTATCTGAGGCAGCATTGGAATAGGGTGATTTATTATGGAATAAGCTTAGTAAACATAAAGAATTTATTTCTAATAGAATTTTTGAACTTTCTCAATCAGCTTGAACTCAAAATCACAAACTAGAAACTAATTTGGGAATACCAAGTTGTCCTCAAGAAGAATGGGTCAATTACAAAAATAGTCATCCTTTTGCAGGAAATTTTGGTATTACATTTAATGATTATTCTCATTTATCTCATGAAGATCCAAATGATGACAACCCTTGGACATATGGAATCTTCACATATATCAATAAACAAAATGGTATACCAATTTCTTCTCCTTCAAATGAACTTGGTCATGGTCTTGCTTTTCCTCAAAATCAATGTAGAATTGACTTTGCTCATGCAAATGGCATTATTGAAGTAATTTGGCAATCAACAAAATTTCATCATTATACCACACCACCTCCATATTCTCTTAAAACAACCAGCAATTACACACATTTTGGATATTCATTTCAAATTAACAAAATATTGGCAAATACTTCTTCAAAACTCAAAAATGCTTCACTTGAACATATTTTAGATAGAACTATATGTAAAAAAGAGAGAATTCGACAAAAAAAATAATTTTTTTTCTATTAATCTTTAATTCTGGTCTTGTAGATATTTTTTTAATAATTTTTTTTATTCTTCCAAAGTAATATAATTTTAATTCTACTGTGATTTGACATTAACTCTGATGAAGTAACCACAATCATGAATATCTTGGCAATTTTTTTAAAAAAACATTTCAAAGAAAAAAAAAATTGATTTGAAACAAAGGAATTGTAAGCCATAAGGATTTTTTTTTTTTTTTTTTTTGTTGGTGGAATCCAAGGAGTTGAGAAATCTGTTCAATTTCATCATAGGAGTGACCACTGTTAACACAGGCAATAGTGAGGTTGACCTTATCCCGAGATTTTAACTCCTCCCTATATTTTTCTTTTTGTTCCCTTTGGAACTCAAGATCCTTATCTTTTTGCATTTGTTGGAGCTCAATTTCTTTTTCCCAAATTTTCCACTCAAGTTTACCTTCATCTTCATCCAAATTTAATTTTTTCTCATCAAGTTTCATTTGATGGTCCCACTTTTGCTTCTCAAATTCAAGTTTATCTCCTTTGATCTTTATTTTTCCTTTGAAAATTTGAAGAAATTATTTTACCATTTTCATTTAATTATTATATCATAGTAATTAAACTGAAGAAAAACTTGCCTGCCTCTCTATTCTCGAGAATTTCCTCATAGCCCCCAAAAAAAGATGGTTTTTCTTTTTTGAAATGACTACTTGGATTAATATTGAAATTTTTTGAGGTCTTACAATTACCCTTTGATGGTGAGATCTCCACCTCTTCATCATCCCACAGTATTTTGGAATTGCTTGGTAAAGCCTGAGTGAAGTTTCATATCAGAAAACTTGATAAATTGATCCATTGATTAATCAACAAGTCTCACATTTGACTCTTCATTTTGATTGGACAGCCTCCTTCTTTTGTTCTTGTGTTTGGGGGGTTCAATATTTTAATCATCAGATGATATGGGTAATCCCATTTACTTGATCTTGAATGCTTTCTTTAAGAAGGGATTCACCTAAGTGGCCAATTTTTTATAAGTTATTTTTTATTTATGAAGTCAATTTAATTTTATTACTTACCTGTGGTCCTTTTGATAGCTTTTTTGATGGCTCCATAATGTCATTCAGATCGGGCAAGGCTAAACGTGATGGAAGTGGGTGATCATCATTATCTGACAAGTCTTTATTTCTTCTTGAAACTTCATTCTAATACAAATCCTAACTTGTTAATGATGTTTCACAACTGATTTGAACAGGTATTGATCAAATTACTTACATCAGGATCATTGATTTTGCCTGATATAAGGTATGGGTGAATTGGTATGGAACTTGGTTTGGGCAGAGTATCCGCAGTAGGTGATGGTAAGCGATTGTTTTCATTGTCTTCTTGATTGGATGTAGACCAATTGATTTGATTTTCCTCTTCAGAATAAGTAGCGCCTTCTTCTTTATCATCTTTGATGTCATTTTCAAAGTCTTGGGCATTGAATTGTGCAAGTGGAGTTATATTTTATTCCTTACAAAAAATCTCATCCATATCATTGTAGAATGGGCATTGGGAATCAAGTTTCTGACTAAAAGAGTGAATTCCTTTTTTTCTATCATCATTGGTGTGGAACTTATATTTGTGTTGAGTTGTGGTGGCAAAGGTGGAATGGTGGGTGTAGTGGTGGAACACATTGTGCAAGCTGATCAAATGCTTTGGCAGAAGGTGGAAAGTATCTTCAGGGTTATTTGCTTTTAGCTTTGGGGATTTGCAGTGATTTTATACTAAAAGCGGAGGGAAAGCAGAGCGTAGGGTTTACAGGGGCTGAGCGGTTATGCAGATTATGTGAAATTTAGCACAACTAAAAAGTTAATTGCACATAATTTTTCTCTCTATTTTTCTAAATACAATGAAATCATAAAAATAAAATAGAAATTAATTTTAATCTTTACCTAAAAAGGTGAAAATAGATATCAAATATTTTATGAATTTTCTAAAATAAAATAAAATATAAATTAATTTTTAATAATAAAATAAAAATTGATGATAAAACAATTTTTATTGACTGATTTTGATATTGATAATAAGGATGAGATTATTATAATTTAATATAAAATTGGTTTTAATATGAAAATAAATTTTAATTAATTTTAAGATAATTTTAAATGATTTTAATCAACTCTGCTTTGTTTGATTAATTTGTTTATTTTTGATTTTAATTTTAATTATTATTATGATTTTTCAATGGTAATGTACAAAAATGAATCTCTGGATTCATTTTCCTACAAAAGAGAGGCAGATTATGACATCATTTGATGTCATGATTGGTTTTGAATCAATCATGGTCAATTATGTCATGATTTAGATTTAAGTTTCAATTCCTTATTTTTAATTTTTAAATAATTAATTTATTTTTATTCAAAATAAATTAATTTTAATTTCGAAATTGAAAACTTACCATTTTTAATTTCTTTTTTATTTTTATTTTATTTTAATCTCTTTTTTGTACATAAAGTCTTTTTATATTTTTATTGTCTGAGACTTTTGTAAAAGAGATTTTTATTTTATTTTTAATAAAAATTAATTTTATTAATTTTTATTCTATACTTCTTTTTTCTTATTTTAATTAAAAAGAATAAAACATTGGTTCTGCTTACTTCTATCTATAAGCGCCATTTTTCTCTTGCCTTGGCAAGGATTATTATTCTCTTGCCTTAGCAAGGATTATTTTAATTTTTATATTTATTTAATTTTATATTTCTTTAATTTTATATTTATTTAATTTTATATTTATTTAATTTTATGTTTATTTGATTTTATATTTATTTAATTTTTATTTATTTAAATATTTTATTAAATTAAAATATGTGGTTATTTTAACAGATTAGGCAAGCAGAAGTGGGTTACTCAGGAAGTTGCTGCGGGGTAGATCGTGCTAAGGGCTGCGGATCAGAAGGGGAAGTAGAAGATTGCTAAGCGGATAGTGATCCAATCCGGTGGGCTGCGAGAAGTGGGATGGCAACGGTCGGCAGTAAGGGTTTGGTTAATAAGGCGGAAGTGGAATTGATGATTTGGGCAAACGGCTGGGAGACGGAAACCGGGGGTACGCGGTGGAGTAGCGGGGGGAGACGGGGAAACGGGGTGCGGGCAGGGAAGAGTGGGAACTGGGGGGATTGTAAAAGAGATTATAATAGATCTAGACTTTTAACTTACTCATCATATTTTTGAAGCAATCTACTTTTGGAAAGATAACTCATCAAGGGAATTCAGGGGAGAAACTGCAGAAGCGCTAGTAGTTAGAAAAGGGCCGTTTAATTTGGGGTTTCTACTCAGGAGTGTAAGTTACTCGTGGTCTCTTGATCAACTAGTCTCAAAAAGGCGGAATCATCGAGTTCTGGAACCTACGGAAGGGCAACTTAGTGTGCGTACACTAGTTTTCTTTCCACATTGGTAACACCAAATCCAGTTGACAAAGACAAGAGGTGTGCTTTGCGATACTTATTTTGATAATTTTTGAAAAGTTCTTGCATTTGTTTTGAGGTTAGATCCAGCCTAACTTTCGTTTTTTTTTCAGCTCATTGGCCATTAGCTGAAAAACATTTGCTTTAGAGGATGGTGATTGCCCAACTTTTGTTTTGCTTTCAGTACCAAAACAAAAATTGTAGTTTTTCCCAGTTTTGAGCTAGTTAACAAGTATGAGGTTATCCTCCTTCTTCAGTTGGCCAGATGATTTTGTCTTTGTTGGATTCAATTGATTTGCTTGTGGAGTGATGGGTTGCTTGTTGGGGGATGCTGGTTTCTTTTGGGGGGGGGGAGGTTGATCTTCAATATTGGTTTGACGGTTTCTTGTTGATTTTCTTTTGGCCGGCATTGGATGCAGATTGGGAATGAGGTTGGAAAATGTGTTGAAAAGTGTGTTTATTGGTTGTGGAGTGCTTTGATGGAGTTTGAAGGTTTTTGGTTGGTTGCTGATGTGGAATTGAAAGCGGTGACCTTTTATATTTTTTTCCAAACAATTGATTGTTTAGTTGTTAACTTTGATACGTCCAGGGTGAAATAATTAATTGTTTTCAAAAAAAATGGCAAATTTGGTTGAAATCCGCCATTAATTTTGCGGATTTCAAACTAACTTTGATGACCCCTATTATGAAAATTCTAAGATAAGCAAAGTTATTTATGAAAAAGAAAAATTATTAAAAAAGACTTAATTTTTTTTTTTAAGTTTGAAAGAAAACAAATGACAGCATGAGGGCGTGTCAAATATCACCAAACACAACCTTTTTTTATGTCAGGATTTCAGCAAAAAACTCCATTTCAAACCAGACTTTTTTTTTGAAATAACCCACTTATTTGGCACAGGGGGTGTCAAATATACCAAATATATATATTTTTTTCAAAATATCTAAAATCCAAAAGTCAACATAAAAATCTGCACTCATAAATTAAAATGAGAGCAAAAAAAGTTTTGTCACCTTCCTACAAACCTCTTTCTTCAAACTCAATTGTTGCTTCAATTTGAAATATATCAACAAGTAAATTTATCTTCCTTCTCAAACAATGACATTTTTCATGAACTCAAAATAATTCCTTCCACAACATCCTCCAAATACATGCCTTGTAGAGCCCAACAAAGTTCCAAAAATCAATCAACTTCTGACAATCCCCCTGGGACACTTAAAAAAAGAAGATCACCTGATCATTACTAACTGGTTGAAGATCAAAAAAAATTATGACGCTGTCTTTGGTACTTAACATCCACCAAAGGTTGGAAGACCTCCTAAATCAAACTAATGGCACTCAATCTCAAAACCAAAACAAAATGCCAAATCAATCTCAATGCTAAACAAATGTTGGAACAATTTCCTTCAATGTCTTATAATTATCCATCACTTCAATTTAACTCATCAGAAAAAATCTGGTTGGATCAACTTTTGCACCAGCCAGATTGAACTTCCACTTCTGCCATAAGATAGACAAAAAAACAATTGTGTTTTTTTTTTAATACCATTTTTTATAGTTTTTTTTTTTACATTTTTTTTGTTTTTTTGTGGTTTTGTTGTTTTGTTTTGCAATGTAATATAACTCATTTTTATTGAATTTTCCTTCTTCTAGATTCACAACAAGAAATTTCTGCAGCTGAAGTACTTGACATCTTTAAAGTATTTTCTTTCGAAATTAAAAACAAAAAAGAATTAAAAGAATTAGCCATTAGAATTAGTAATAATATCCCCCAGTACCAATTGCGTGCAGGTAGTATGTGTTGCCTGGTAACTTCCCCCAGTAACAAATGCCTGCAGGTAGTATGTGTTGTGTGGTAATAACCCCCAGTACAAATTACATGCAGGTAGTCTGAGTTGTGTGGTAATTTCCCCTAGGGATGGCCCTCGAATGGCCGGGTACCGGATATTCCCGGTCTCATCCCCGTAGGGCACTGATACCGGACGCCCTTTTTGCCACTAATTTTACACGGATATAGGGCCGGGGACCCTGTAGGCGGATCCCGGGCCCCAGGGCATGATTTTTTGGATACCCGACAAAATAAAGCTAAAAGTTTTTTTTTCATGTATTTATTTCATTATATATATTTATTTGAAATTGTTTCTCTTGTATTTTTATACTATATCTGATTAGTAAAAATTGAGCAAAAAAAATTGTAGAAATAGCAATAAAATTGTGTCTATATCAGGTGTCATGTGGACATTGAGTTGCTCCAATAAGAAATGCCAGTTGTTTTAAAAGTGTGTGGTCTTGATGCTAGGGTCCAGGATCATTGCACAAATGGGAGCAGGTTTTTGAAGAGCAGGGACCAGGTATTTTTTAAGTTTTTTAACCATTTCATCTGCTGGTTCTATTAGTTGTTGAGCTTTGTAAGTTGATTTGATTGATAATATTTCTTGAATTAGGCCAATGTACATTGGTATCGCAGTGTTGAGAGTGGGATAAGCTGATTTGCACAGAAATTCAGTGGCCTCATTCAGAGGCTGGAGAAAGTCAATCATCTGCTTGACTTTCTCCCATTCAATATTGGATAGTCGATATTTGGGAGCCTCGCTGGTAGTGTAGAGATCACAGGATCTACGGAGATTGTATGCTCTATCAAGCATGAGATACAGTGAATTCCATCGCGTTCTCACATCTAGTATCAGTGTCTTCGCGGTCTTTGCATCGGGTGCTGAATTGAGTGCGAGCTTGACAAAACCGTTGAAAATTTCGCAGCGTTGAGGCTATCCTTGAATGTGGTGGGCAAGACCATGGATGCGCGTCAAGACTGTTTTCAGATTAATATGTATGCCGTTGGGGGGGCTGAGGAGATTGGAAAGTGAGATGGTGCTTCGGACTGGATCAGAATCAGATGCCGTTGAAATCTCGGAGTCGGGTTGAGAAGCGGTAGTAGTACCAAAGTAACGGAGGCCATCTTGAGCCGCTAGGTTGATGACATGAGCCATGCAACCTAGCAAGCTCTCTCGGTGCTTGAATTTATGTTCTGTGTGAACCAATACTTGCTCGGCCATCTTGCTGTTTTTGGAAGCATTATTGGTCGTAATGCAGGTCAAATGGTCGACTAAGTTGAACTCGGCCAGAGTGTGGCAGAAAATATTTCCAAAATTTAAGCCGCTATGTGTACCTATAGTTGAAAAATTCAAAGAAGATATAATTTCACCATCAGTTTAATAGTTTCCATGAAAATGAAAAAAGAAAAAAAATGAGAACGAAAAAGAAAAAAAATGAGAACAAAGAAGAAAAAAAATTAAAATGTGAATGAATACAAAAAACAAAATGAGATTGTAAAAAAAAAAACAATTAGAATGAAAAAAAATAAAAACAATCAGAATAAAACAATGAGAATGAAAAACACAAAGAACCAAATTAGAATGAAAAAAAATCAAAACAAGAATGAAAAAAAGCAAAACAAGAATGAAAAAAAAGCAAAATGAGAATGAAAAAAAAGTGAAATGAGAATGAACAACAAAGAAAAATGAGAATGAATAATAAAAAGAAAAAAATGAGAATGAAAAAAAAAAATAACCCACCATGAACGGCAGGAATACCAACAACAACATCTATTAGGCCCCATGATTTGGTAATTGCATGGGCAGTAATGCCCATGAAAGCAAGCGCATTAGGGGATGTCCACGCATCCAGAGTAAATTATATGTGGGGAACCGCTCCTAAGATGCGCTTGATGTGGCTGAGGTGACCAAGATAGAGGTTTCCGACCTCATTGGTGATTGCCTTTTGTTTGACCATCATGGAGCTGGCACGGGGGTTAAGTGAGTTGATGAGTTTTAAAAATGAGTCTTGCTCCACAACACTAAACGGCAGGTTGCAATCGGCTATGAAATATGCAAGCATCTGCCGAAGGTGGGGGGCGGTGAGCTCCGACTGTAATTAAGAAAAATAAAACGATAAAAGTTAGCCAATGAGAATGATTTTTAGATGAGGAAAAATCTAAAAAAATCTGAATGAATATCTTACTCCTTGATCGAGCCGTTGACGCTTGAAGATGGAACTAATCAAGGCTTGATTTTTTTCTTTTTTCTCTGGGTCCTGTATTTTATGCATGCAATTGAGATTTTCTATCATCGATTTCGTAATGCGAGATGCATCCCGAGCCAACAGAGTATTACAGATGGAACCGTCAATTTTGGTGGCCATACATTGGACTTGATTTGTTTTTGCCTTCAAAACAAAAAATGTCCACACCCAGGATTTCCGTTTGGGTGTGGCTTGAGAATCATCGGTTGTACTTGCAGGGTCCGCTTCTGGATTGTCCGAGACCGACACTTTTGAAGTGGGGGGAGTATCCCCTATAGTTGGACCTGACGACATACAGGGGTGGACCAGTGGTTAATGGTTGTCTTGTTGGTTGAGGTTGAAAGTTGAGACTAAATAATATTTAATTTTTTAGATGATCATAGATTCATATCAACATATGTGATCAGTGATATGATATAAAAACCTCCGAGGGCCGGAATATTACATACCCGCTTTATCCTCAGGGCATGTCCGGCGGGTACTCGCTTTTTGGGTGTACCCAAAAAAGGGGCGGAGACGGAGCCGGTCTCCGCGGTTATGTTGGCGGGAAGACTTTTGGAGCCCTACAACCAGCGGGTATATCCGCGGGTCGGGGGAAATTGGGTCAAAAACCCACCAGCTATCACCGAGGGCCATCCCAATTTTCCCCCAATATGCTTTTTTTGCAAATATAGAAAAAAAAAAATTGAAATAAGAAAAACTTACAATCAAAGCATATAATCATAAAAAGAGCCAATTAATTCCTTTTTTGAATGTAAAAGAAGGAAAAGTAAATAAAAATGAGTGATATTACATTCCAAAACAAAACAACAAAAAAATAAAATACTATAAAAAATAGTATTTAAAAAAAAAAAAACACAAAATAAAATACTATAAATAATAGTATTAAAAAAAGTGGGTTATTTTTTGCACCACCCAAAAGCTGTTGCGCACCGCCTTTTGACGATTGGGCAATGTTGCAGGGTGGTGTGCAAAAAAGGTGGTTTTCCTGGAAAACACAGCCTTTTTTGTATTATTTTTCACACCTCAAAAAAAAATAGAAAAAACAAAAGAGCTTGATTTTTGGAATCAGCTCAATGAGTTTTTTTTTTTTGGTCTATTCAGTTTTTTCCAAAAACCATCTCAAAAAAAAAACCCCTGTGCACCACCTTTTCCTGAAATACACCACCTTTT
>KN362911.1:0-10381 GCA_000785685.1 Uromyces viciae-fabae | reverse complement strand
TGTGGTTGCAGATGGACATTGTGGGTTCTGGGTGATTTCTGTGGCTGTTGAAAGGAATGAAGGTAATTATCAAAAGATTTGCAAGATCATGTATGAAGAAATGATGAACAGGAAAAATTGGCATGTTGAAGGACATTATTTCATGGATTTTGAAAAGGCATTGCAAAGTCTTGTTGCAGAAGATGGTCCATGTGGAGTGGATAAGTTGCTTGTTTTTCCAGATATGGGTCAAGTTATGGCCAATGCCTTTGAAAGGCCAATTTTCTTTTATTCCAAAATTCAGTCTTATTCCTTCCTTCCTTCTTTTTGCTCTCCTAATCTGAATCCTCCCATTTTCATTTCTTTTATTCATCAAGAATCCCACTTTGTAGCCCTCAAAATGCAGGGAAGCATTTTCCCTGCTCCTGACATGATTCCTGGTGGATGGAAAATGTGGAAAAATAATTCTGCTCCTGAAGCCTTAGCATGGGAGGAGCACACCAGAGAATTATTTGATTTGTTGAATTTTTTTTTTTTTTTTTTAATTATATCCTTTTTGCTTGAATTATTTTTGTGGAATAAAAATATTTTATAAATATTCTACACATCATGGTACCTGTGAAATGCTTATGGTGAGATGTTTTTTTTTGGTTTGATTTGATTTATTTATTTATTTATTTATTTTATTTTTCCCCTATTTTGTTTTTTTTCTCACTCTCTTGGTTTTTTTAAAATGTTGTTATCCTTTTCCCTTCTATTTTTTTTTTCTCACTCTCTTAGTTTTTTGTTGTCTTTGTTTTATTTCCTTTTTTTCTCTTCTTTATTTCCTTTTTTTTCTTTGTTTTTTTTTTCCTTCTTTTTTTTATTTTTTGATTTCTGTATGTTGTTTCCTCTTTTTTCATTTTTTCCCTTGTTAATTTCTATATATTTTTTGACTTGGTTTTCCCCCTTTTTTTCCCCTTTTTTCTATTTTACATTATTTTTTTTTTCTTTCCTTTTTTCTTCTACTATAATTTACCTTTATTTTATTTATTCATTTATTTCTTCTTTTATTTTAAAACATTTTATTTTGTTTTTTGTTATTTTATTTTCTTGTTTCTTTTTTTTATTTTTTTATTTATTTATTTTTTTTTTTTTTCTATCTTTTGAAATTATTTATTTATTTTTTTTCATCTTTTTATTTCTTTGTTTGTTGCTTCCTTATTTTTTTCCTTTTTTCTTCCTTTTTTCTTCCTTTTTTCTTCCTTTTTTCTTCCTTGTTGATTTATATTTTTTTTTTGGCCTTTTTTTTCCCTTTTATTCATTTATTTTTTCTCTTTGTTTTTTTTTTTGCTTTTTTTTTTTTGCTTTTGCTATTATTTTTATTTTTTTTCTTTGTTTTTCTTTGCTTTTATTTTTATTTTTTTTCTCCTTCCTTTTTTTTCTATTTTTTTTTAATCTTTTTTTTTTATTTTTTTTATAACTTTTCTTTATTGGTTGGGTGCCGTTTACTAAAACGACGCCGCAGGAATAATGTTTCGGGGGGGGTGTCGTTTTTTACTGAAACGACACCCCCTGGACCCTATGTTTAACTAAAACACCACCCGGGGGGTGTCGTTTGTTTATTTTTGCCAGGTGTCCAAAACGACACCTGGGGAGGGATCATTTGTACTAAAACGACACGCGGAACGTCGCGAGGTGAGCCTCGCGACGTTGTGACGACCCCGGGTGTCATAAGCAAAGCAGCACTGCCATTGTCCACACTCATTGAGCAACTCCCAGATTTCATTAAAAATTTTGTAGATAGGATTTTGGATGTCAATCCAGATGGAAATTCTGGCTTTCAAGTGGAAGTTCATTGGCTTGGTAGAGGAGATGTACACTTTTGATTCAGGGAAGAAATGCATCAAGAAATAATTGATCATTTAGATTGGTACAAAGATGGTCATTGGTTTGATTTTGAAGCAGTTTTGAAGAGAATTCAAGTGTAATCTGAACATTCAAACAGTATGACAGGATCAGCTCAGTGGATTTCAATGTCTAGCCTGTGGGAGGCCATGAAAAATGCTTTAAATACACCAGTTTTCTTTTTTTCCAAAATTCACAATCAAAGTTTTTTGCCCTCTTCCTGTCCTCCAAACAACAACTACCCCACTTTTATTCCTTTGATTTCTTCCATTAGTCATTTTGTAGTCCTGCAAATGATGAGTGGTTTATTTCTTGCTCTTCAATTGATGGCAAGTTGGAAGGAAAGAAACAGCTGAGGATTTGGACTGAGAAAGAAAATTCAAAGATTTTTTTGTTTTTTGGAATTTTATCTGCTAGGTTTTTTCCTCCCTTTTGTTCTTTTATTTCTTTTAGTTTCCTTGTGCCACATTTTTTGTCCCATGTTTTTTCTCATTCCATTCTCTTATTTCTTCTTTTTCTACAGTAACTTTTCCCTTGCCTTCCTTTGAATATATTCGGATGTTTAAATTTGAAAAAAAATTTACCAATATCGGACGTATACATAGTCTTGCAGACGGAATAACGAAGCTGAAGTCAAATAGTCTCATTTCCATTAATTAATTAATTTATCAAAAGAAATCAATTAAGCAAAAGTCTTGAACTTTCCTCATGGCATCATCGAAAAACTCACTCGCATATCAACTAGGCTTGGTGTCTGCCCCAGAAGATTTTCCTTCCCAACTTCGCTCTCTTAGCACTTTGGATTCTACTCTGAGATGTCCAGTAAGCTACATTCACCCCTTCTTATCAAATGCATTATGACTGATCAAACCCTTTAATTTTCAATGAACAGATTTGCAAAGAATTTTATCAAGCACCCGTCCTAATTCATATCCCAAAATGTTGTCATACATTTTGTTCTGCATGCATTCGAACGTGCTTTAATAACAATTCAAATAATCAAAAAATTAAAGCCACTGGTTTAGGTGGAGTTGGAAATAGTCATAGATGTCCTATTTGTAAAGTAGAAGCTCAGGAAGAAAAAATTAAACCTGTCCCTACTTTGGAATCTGCGGTCATCTGTTGGCTAGACGCTAGAGAGGAGATCTTAAACATGATCAATCGTGTTCAATTATTAGAATCTCAATCTTATCAACAACAAAATGAGCCAGCTCATCCACCTCCTCCCATTTCTCATTCCATCCTTTCTTCTTCAAAAAACACATCTTCAAATCTTCATCAAACACGCTCTAAGAACGTAACTAATCTACCAAGTCCTTCTACTCAAGACATTTCATCCAAAACTAGAATTACGCGCTCAAAAACTAAGATAACTCCTCCTTCATCAATAAAAAGGAAACTAGTCGATGAAAAAAAATACTCGGATGATGATATCAAAATGTTATCTTACAACCCCACGGACCGTAAGTTTTTTTAACCATTTATTTAATTCTTGACTGAAATTTTGGAATCAAAATGGTCAAGTATGAAAACTAAATTTTATATGATTCTATTTTTAGCATCGGCCCCAGTGAAATGTCCATTGTGCCAAAAGCAGATGCTCAACTCAAATATGGATGCACACGTGACAAGTTGTCTAAGTGAACAAGAAGCATCATTGATTTCAACATCAAAACGCAATGGAAAGAGAATCAAGAAAAATTCATCTAAAGATGAAGGAACCAAACCTCAACAAAATCGAATTCCATTGCCACATTTTTCAAGTTTAAAACCAAAAGAAATCAAGACGGAATTGTTGAAACATGAATTAAATACAGATGGAAGTATGAATGAACAAATAAGAAGATTATCAAAGTATATAACTCTATTTAATGCTAATTTAGATGCACATCTTAATCATCAAAAATCAATTGAATTCATCAAAAATCAAGTTTATGTTTGGGAAAACTTACAAGATCATGAAAATGTGAAATTAGATAAATCTCATAAAAAAATTTTAAATAATCAAAATAATCAAAATTACTTAAAATTAAATAAATCACATTTTGATCTTTTAATCGATCAAGCTTCTAAATCTTTAAAAAAGACTTCTTCTTCTAATACTAATCATAAAACTAAAACGCATGAAGTTATTGAACTTGATTCAAATGACCAACAACCACAGAAACAAGATTTATTAAATAACCTTAGTCACAAAAGTCACCAAAATGGCCTTCAAGTAGTATTGGGATCAACTGGTTCAAGAATACCAGTGAATAATAATGATGTACTGAAAGAAGGTTCCTATCTTAATAATGATAGCGGTGATAGAATTCCTGAACAACGGTCAGAGGATTGTAAAACGGCGAGATCTGATCATGTTTTATCTAGTACAAATATTCAAGAAGCTCCAGTTTCTCCAAGAGTAATCCTTACAGCAAATCTTTTTGAAAATGGAGAAACAGTACAAGTCCCTTCTCCTCCTCCTCTGCCTACACCTTTACCAGTCATAGCAGATGATGTTATATCCAATTCAAAGATTCAAGAAGCTTCAGATTCTACTACTGATGTAATCTTTACACAGGCTGTCGATGGAAATAGTACTAAAACAAACCAGCAACCTGCCTCTTCTCTTTCTCCTATCCCATCCTCAGTTGGTTAATTTTGACTCTGAAGCATTTTCTTAATTTTTTTATTTTATTTTTATCTTAGTAACCTTGTTTAACCATTTTCTTGATTATATAATCCTTTTTTTACACAAGTTAGTGTAATTGTTATTAATTGGCTTAATTTTGTAATCCATCTCTCAAACTTTTTAACCTACACAAATCACTTTATTTTCAAGGCATCAACATCCAGCTTCCATGTTAAATAAGCTTTAAATATTTAAACCCCCTAACCCCGGGGAATAATTTCCGATCCACCTAAAATTTAAATTAAATTTTTATTTTTTTTATTTTTTTTATTTTTTTATTTTTTTTATTTTTTTATTTTTTATCTTCAATGTCATTTCAAACTATCATAAACGGATCTGAATGTGGTCCATCAAACCCACTCAAAAACTTGATTCAACATTCCGATCACCATTCACTTGACTCTCGATTCACTCAATCTAATAAAACTCATCTCACTTCTCCAACAGCTTCTACTTCATCCATCTCACAACATACTACCCAACCTTTTCTCTTGAGAGATATTAGCAAAGAATTAGATTCAATTCACTCCAATTATCATCCACATCTTCCCATTCATCAAAGTATGTTTATTTTTCTTTTTCAAATAACTCTACTCCTTTTGCTGAAATATCAATGGATTCTCTTTCTCTCTGTTAGCATGGCAAAAACAATTCACTTCCTCATCGGTTGAAAAACCTGTCTCATCAGATGAGATGGCTCAAATGGATCGCTCTTTCCATTCTCTATCCACCTCAAATCAAGTACAATCTACCCAATGGTCACATCTCTATTCCAATTATGAAATTAATCAAAATTCAATTCAATCAAACAACCAGAATCATCACCCTCCAATCAATCAACCTCTTTCAAATCATTCTCTTCTTTCTTCCAACTTGCCTATCTTTCCTCATCAAAACATACTACATAGATCATCTTTTTTCCCTCAACCTATTAATAATCCTGCTATGATGATTCATAAATCATCTCAGGCTCAGATTTTAGATCTGAGTGAAGAAAATTGGGAAGCTGAATTCGCAAAAATCGGAGATCAACTTGATACTCAACCTCGAGCTGATCAAGAATCCAAATCTGATAAAGATCAATCCACCTCCACTGAAACTGATTTTCAATCAAAGGATTTAAATCAAGAGACCACTGAACAAGATCGTGAAGCTGATGAGGCATTTCTCAAATCATTAGAAGCAACTTGGAGAGGTCTTGCTGCAAATCTTAATTCAGGTGGCCTCTCAATTCCTTCAGTTTCAAATTGGGAAGAGATTAACGATGATGATTTCATTGGTCCCGATCTATCTCATCATCCTTCCACGAGGATCACGGCTGAGAACGTAGCTGATTTCTTACAAAACCCTGAACCTTATCCATTCCAATCAAATAACCCTTTCCTAGATCATCCTGATCCATTCCGAGAAGGTCATCGTCTCATTCAATCAGGTGCAACTCAAAGTGAAGCAGCACTTGCATTTGAAGCAGCTTGTAGACTGGACGAAAATCGATCAGAAGCATGGCGTATGCTAGGAGAAACCCAAGCTGCGGATGAAAAAGAACAACTAGCCATCAAAGCATTTCAAAAAGCTGTTGGATGTTCAGACTTGAGCGATCAATCTGCATGGCTCTCATTGGCAATCTCTTGGGTAAATGAAGGTCAAGAAATGAGGGCATTAGCTATTCTGGAACGTTGGTTGATGAATGCCTATCCAGCCATTGCAGCAAGTGTCACTTCCAAACCTGTCAACCCAGAAGATCAAAATAACCCTTGGGCTCGTCATAGGATGGTTGTAGATAAATTTCTTCAAGCCGCTCGAGCTGGTCCAAGTTGTCGAGAGGGGATCGGGAAAGAAATGATTCAAGGTCAGGTAGTAGATACACAAGTGCAAGTAGCTTTAGGAGTACTATTTTATAGTAATTCAGAATATGACCGAGCTAGAGATTGTTTTGAATCGGCTTTGGGAGTCAATCCAAGTGATTTTTCACTTTGGAATCGATTAGGTGCAACATTAGCGAATGGAGGTCGATACGAGGATGCGATTGGGGCCTATGAAAGGGCTTTAGAATTACGGCCTACTTTTACTAGGGCTATCTATAACCTTGGCGTATCTTGTTTGAATATTCATTGCTATAAACAGGCCGTTGAACACCTATTAGCTGCTCTTTCTTTCCATTCTAAAGCTGCTTCAATTGGTGATAGACCATTATTAACTGAAGGTGATGGAAGTGAAAACTTGTGGTTTACCCTTCGTCGTGCTCTCCTGTGTCTTGTGAGAAATCCTTCTTTATTTTATCTTTCTTCAATATTCTATTCTTTCTGATCTAATCTCTCGCTTTTTTTTTCTCTTTGGTTGGCTTTTTCTTTGTGCTAATCAGAATCACACTGATCTAGCTGAGTTAGCTGTCCCTAAAACTAATCTTGAAGTTTTCAGACAACATGGATTCGAGTTTTAAATCACATCGTTTCTCTTTGTATTTAACATTCTTCCTTTTGAACCCTATAAGATAAAAAAATAAAAATATGTATCATATAATTGGTTAAACGACATTAAAATCAGATAATCAACGAATATCACTTTGACTTAAAGTATAAAATCATTTTCAATTATTTATTCTTTACATGAGAATTTTGCTTTCAGACTCGATCCATTCCCCCCCTTGACCTCCAAACCAAAAAAAAAAAGACACCTTTTCTTTATCCTTGTACTGCATTGTGCTCTTCTTCCATTTCCATCTATTCCATTATTTATTTTATTTTTTAAAATCACCAGTATTATTCTTTTTTTTTTTTTCTTTATTCTCCTGAAAAAAATCCATACATTAAAATTTAAATATAGAATATTATTTGATAAATCAATCTTCAGAGTATATTATTTGTATGCTCATTGAAATCTAATCTCCACTTTTTTTTGCTCATTTGAACATTCTATGTATCTACATTCTTGAGTTTAACATTCAAACTTGATGTGAAAAAACCCGTGTTGATTTTTTTTTAAAAAAAACACTACTTTTTTTTAATGATTGGCGGGGTTTTCAAAACCTGCCAAATTCTGTATGGTTTGGCTGTGGGGAATACCAGAAACTATTGCTCCGCTGCCTCTGATTGCTTTACTATAAACTAACTTCTAATTCTTATAACTAATGACCAGGGGATATCTATCTACAATGTATGTGCTATATACTTGATGATAATCTGATAGTCTGATGGGGAACAAAGGAAAATAGAGGAGGGGTACTTATCAACAAAGGATTCCTGAAAGCAGGGTAACAACAAGTGAGAGGCTTAGTGCCTATCATGAAAGAGAGGAGTGCTCAAAACAGTAACAAAGGCCAAGTGTGGTTGAAACATAGAAACAAGTGAGCAAGAGTATGATAACTAGGGAAACTTGGAAACAAGTTTGGGAGTGATGATGTCATGATGGCTGAAACTAGTGCCAAGGTGTTTGAGTGTCTTGTGTTTTATTGAGATTATGTCTGAGGTTCCTGGGAATTTGGGTAGTCTGGCTCTCTTTGATATTTTCCTTTGTCTCAACTTCCACATATATTTTAAATTTATTTATACCTATTATTTATCTGCTATGATTCTGGTTTGGCTTACCACACCGGAAATCATGCTGATTTTGGCAATAATTTTGATCTGGTTTCACCATTGGCACCACCATCTTCCATTTTTCCGGCCTTGGCTGTGTTGGAACAAGCTCAATCTACCCTCATGGCCAACTCACCTCAAATTTTGACCGCGCTGCGCTGCATTTAAAAAAGCGCTACACTGAAATCAAAAAAACTGCTACACTGCAATCAAGAATGGGCCCTTACAGTTACATGTAGCGGTAAAGTATTGTTTTTTTGATATTATTTCCCAAAGGTACATGTATCAGAATTTTTTTCAGGGTAAGAGCACTAGCAATGGTTGGGTTAAAATCGCAGGTTAAGGCAATTTAACCCGGGCTAGCTCAGAAGGCAACCACATTGGTGCCAGGCTAAGCCCAGGCCACGGAGCCAAAAGCTTGAATTCAGGTGCTACACTGCAATCAAGAATGGGCCCTTACAGTTACATGTAGCGGTAAAGTATTGTTTTTTTGATATTATTTCCCAAAGGTACATGTATCAGAATTTTTTTCAGGGTAAGAGCACTAGCAATGGTTGGGTTAAAATCGCGGGTTAAGGCAATTTAACCCGGGCTAGCTCAGATGGCAACCACATTGGTGCCGGGCTAAGCCCAGGACACGGAGCCAAAAGCTTCAATTCAGCCTAGTGGCCATCAGATTTAAAGGCAACTAGCCTGCGGGCTAGGGAACATTGCATATGCATGCAAACCCTCCAGGCTAGCCTCAGGTTTCCACTTTGGGGGGATGGAACACGCCACACCTTTCAATATCCTCCCAATGCAGAGATATTTCTTCTAGCCAATAAACCCTCCGCCACCCTCCACCATCTCTCTCCTCCACTTTACATCAAAAAAAATGTTGAAACACAACACAAACTTTGTCCCCCAACAAGGACAAAGAGCTTGCGCGTAGCTGGATCAAAATATCCAAACATTTTCTGTACAAAAACTCACAGAAAAAGGACATTTTTTGGGAACGGATCACACTGAGTTTTAATGGACGCACAGGGACCTCTTGGGAGGCAAAAAGCCTATCTAATTGGTATGTCTTCCCTGTTTTCATAGTCATTTTCATATTTCCAATGAGTTTTTTTGCTTTGATTGAATTAAAATATGTGTTTTTTTATTTTTTTTATTTCATCAACATCAAAAACATCTTTTTTTTTTGTTTGTTGACTAGGTGGGATACTATCAGGAAAGCCACTGTGAAGTTTGCTGGTTTTTACAATAGACTGTGTGCCAACCCACCATCAGGATCAAATGACGCTTCACTCATCAAAAGAGCCAAGGACAAATACTATGACGATACTCACAAAGTATTCAATTTTGAGCCCACCTGGGGAATACTACACTCACACAAAAAATGGAGGGATGCTGGCAATACTAAAAAACGACCACTTGCTGTAGAAGTCCAAAATATTGATATCAAAACATATTCCTCTCAATTGGCTGAGCTAGCGGATCATTACAATCCAATTATCCCAACTTCTCCACCATCTAGCGCTTTGGAAATTGAATCTAGACCCATGGGGATCAAGCAGGCCAAAAGAAAACTGACCGAGGCAAATCTATCCAAAAGAAAGCTGAAGATTCTTGAGGAAAAAGTGAACAAGGGATCCAAGCGCGTGTCTGCATACAAACGAGCAAACCAATTGCAAGAAGAATAAAATATGATCTTCAAAGCTAAAGCAGATGCAAAAACCCAGCAATTTGAAGTATCAATTATGGAGAAGGATCTAACTATGCTCAACGATATATCAAAGGAATATTTTATGAAAAAAAAAATTGAAATCATGAAGAATTTACACAAGAAAGAAAAAAGAGATAATGAACTGAAGGAGAATATAGAAAAAGAACCTTGAGAACAGCAAGAAACTGAAGAACAACATCAAGATAACCAGTTTGCTTCTGAACCCAACGACTACAGCAAAGTGCCAACTAGCCATTGATCCTCAAATTCATCTGATTCTGGATCAAGCTTGCCTGAAATCTCTGTAAATCATGGCTCTCCCCCTTCTAGTTCAACCTTTCCTCCTAACCTCAATCCCTCACTCAATGATTTAGCTTGATTTAATATTTTTTTTCTCAATTGACATTATTTTTTTTTGTTTCTTTTTTTGGATAATTATTTATCTATTTCTTCTATCACTGTTTTTGCAAGGTATTTTTTTATTTTTTTTTTCATTCTTTATTGCTTTTCGGGAGTGTGAGTGTGAAAAGTCAAACAATTGTTTTTTTGAGTGTGAAA
>JNCO01008051.1:0-11710 GCA_000785685.1 Uromyces viciae-fabae | reverse complement strand
AACTCAGTTAATCCATCTCTTTTCTCTGTCACTGCTGAAGATGCTGTCTGTTTGTCCAATGAATGCTTGATTAATATTTCTAAATCCACTGCAGCTGATTCTGGAGCAACTCATCACATGATCAATGATAAGAAATTAATTAAAGTAGAATCTCCTGCTAATCTAAAAATTACTACTGGAAATGATTTGAATCAACTTAATTCTCATGGGATAGAAACTGCTCTGTTAAAAGATAAATCTGGAAATAAAATCACGTTGAAAAATGCTCTCTATGTTCCTAATTTGAATAGAAACTTGATATCAATTCCAAGACTTTTAAATAAATATTTGAACATTGAAAAAGATGAAAAAGACTCTAACCGTGCACAAATGACTATTGACAAGAATTTCATCTTAAATACTAATTTAGAAAATAACTTGTTTGAACTTGAATCTGATTGTTTTGAAGAAATGAACTCTATTTTCTCTTATTTATCTTGTGAGACAAATTCTGACTGGCATGCTAGACTAGATCACCCTCACATCAATTACTTGAAAAGAATCTTTCCAAATGAAAAAGAATTTGACTGTGAGATCCGCAAAATAAGTAAGATGAAACAATTACCTTTCAAGCATAAATTGAAAGATGTTCAAGAAGTTCTAGAGACAGTACATATGGACGTGGTGGGAACTTTTAAAACTCAGTCTACCTCAGGTGCTTCTTATTTTTTAACAATCATATATCAATTTTCTGGTTACAAAGCAGTAAAATTTCTCAAAAACAAGAGTGATGTACTTGAAAAAGTAAAGAATTTTAAAATAGAATCAGAAAATCAGACTCAAAAGAAAATTAAAATAATCATTTCTGACGGTGGAGGGGAGTTTAATAGCACTGAATTCAAGAACTTCTGCACTGAAGTTGGCATTATTCATCATTTTTCTCCGCCCTATACTCCACAAAATAATGGGATGGCTGAAAGAGCAAACAAATCTATTATTGAGAAAGCCAGATGTATTCTTGTTCAATCAAAACTCTCTGCAAAATTCTGGGCTGAAGCAATCAACACAGCAACTGACGTGTGCAATCTGCTACCTTCTAGATCAAGGAACTTTAATATTCCCTATGAGACGTGGTTCAACAGGAAATTTGACTATCATAAATTAAAACCCTTTGGCTGTCTTGTTTATTATCTGAAAGTACAGCAATTTAGACATAGCAAATTGGCTCCCACGGCAGAAAAAGGAATTTTCTTGGGGTATCTTAATGATTTTTCAACGTACAAAATAATAAACATGCAAGGTGCAATTGTTTCCACCAGAGAAATTAAATTTAAAGAAGATTCTTTTCCTGGATCATTAAAAGTATTCTCCAGCACAATCTTGATCCTTTTCTTCCATTTGAAAATGCAATAAATGAAAATGAAAAGAACAAGCAGATATGTCTTCCTAATAATGACGCTGAAAATATGATCTCTGAAAGGAATATTGAACCTGAGACTATTCAAGAAAATCATCAAGAAGAACCTGCTCTAGCTCCACGTGATATCTCATCAAAAATAAAAACTAGTAACATTCTTGACATTGACAGAAGAGGAAATCAAATTAATATTAATCTTGTTGAATCTGAATTCGTGGAACCAAAATATTATTATCAAGCAATTAACTCTAATGAATCTGAAAAATGGCAACAAGCAATAGACAAAGAACTCAAAAACATGAATGATCATGATGTTTGGGAGATAATTGAAAACAAAAATAATGAAAACTTGATTAATTGTACTTGGGTATTTAAAATTAAGAAAAATTCTGAGAATGAGGCAATTGAATATAAAGCCAGATTATGTGTTCAAGGTTTTAGACAGATTGAAGGAAAAGATTATTACACTACTTTTGCTCCTACTGGTAAATTGACTTCTCTCAGAATATTGACTTCTTATGCACTAGACAACAACTTAAAATTTCATCAAATTGACATCAAGAGTGCTTTTCTGAATGCCCAACTTGATGAAGACATCTTTCTACGTGCTCCTCCTGGTGTTTTAATTAAAGAAAATCAAATCTTAAGACTCAAGAAAGCAATGTATGGTCTCAAACAAGCGCCACAAGCGTGGCACAAAACTCTGTCTCAATGGTTGTTTTCTATTGGTTTTCATAGATGTGAAGCTGAGCCGTTTGTTTTCTGGAAAAAAGGAACTTTCTTGTATTTACATGTAGATGATATAGCTATTTTTTCAAGGAATCCTGATGAATTAACAAATCAAGTTAAAGAGAAATTTCAAATCAAAGACTTAGGGGAAGCTGCTTTCTTGCTTGGGATGAAAATTACGCAACAAAAAAGACTCAGTTATAATCAATCAAGAACATAACATTGAAAACATGTTACTGCGCTTTGAATTAAATCATTTATATCCAAAGAAAACTCCTTTAAATCCTCAAGGAAAATTAATTAAAGCAAACAAACAACAAATAGAACAATTTAAGAAATTGAATATCAATTTTAGATTAATTGTGGGTGCTCTTAATTTTTTAAGCACAACTTCTAGACCAGACATTACCTACGCAGTGAATTCTCTTTCCCAATTTTTAATTAATCCTGGAATCAATCACTGGGAAGCAGCTAAACAAATTTTTCAATATCTAAAACATACAAAACATCTAGGCATTAAAATCAGGAAAAACTCTTCTAACATGAACTCATTACTAGCATATACTGACACAGATTGGGCCAATTGTCCGGATTCTAGTAGATCAATTTCAGGCTGCTTAGTCATTTTTAATAATAATGTAGTATCATGGCGCTCTAAGAAACAAGCAACAATTTCTCTGTCCTCAACTGAAGCTGAATACAAGGCAATTTGTGACTTGACAGAAGAAATTATGTGGATTGAAATACTTCTTAACAAAATTTTTAATATTCAATTTTCAATTCCTACTACAATTTTTGAAGACAATCAAGGCGCAATAGAACTAGCAAACAATGAATCAAATCACAATAATTTTAAAACAAAACATATGTGTTTGAAATTTCACTTTATTAGAAATGAAATTAAATTAAGAAAAATCAAACTTGAATATGTAAAAACCACGATGAATCTAGCAGATTTTTTGACTAAACCAGTAGGAAGAATTTCAATAACAAGAGCTTTGAAGACCATTAATGACTAAATTGCTTTCTGCTCTAGCGGCATCAAGCATGGGGGTGTGTCAACATCCAAGACTAAACTCAGCCAGGGGGTCTAACTTTGAAAATTCAGGTTTAATCATACTTAAAATTTTTTTTTCAAATTTATTTTTTTCTCATCTTCTTAAAAACAACAAGATCAAAATCCAGAAGAAAAGAGTGAAAGAGTTCTGGATTCAAGACACTGGTATTTTTATTTTTCTCAACAACTCAACAAAATCATCAAATAACTAAAAGAAAACATTTTTCAATTTTATTTTATTTTTATTTTATTTTGTTTATTCTTTATTTTTATTTTTCAGTCTTAATCAGGATCAAAGCAAAAGCTAGCACCAGTCCATACATTGGATCAAAATCATCATAACCATTGGTATTTTATTTTTTTATATTTTTTATCTACATTAAAATTAACATCAAATCACTCATCAAGATTAAATTTATTTCTCAGTTTTTTATTTCAGTCTTAAAATATTTTCAGTCTAAAAATTCAGTCTATCTTATTAAATTAGATTCTGTCCTTAAGGTAGCGCTCTTAAATCTTTTTCTCATTTTTAACCTTGTTCATTTGTTCTTGTCATTTATTATTTTTTATCTGACTGAAATACATCCTTAAGTTTCCAACTTATTACTTGTTTCAATTCAAGAACCACAATTCAAGCCTGATCACAAATTCAGAGGAAGAACAAAGGGAGAAAAGAATAAATTCAAGAAGATTTCCCAATCATCCAGCAGAAGGGACCCTTCAGGTTTTGAATACCATCTGCCACCAAAGAAAAGGGGAAGGCCTAGCAGGAAATGTATGGGAACCGTGAAGGTGTGTTTTTATGTTTTAATTTTGTGAATAATCTCTCAAAATTATTTTCTTTTAAATCAGGCTCCAGGAAAAAAAATTGAAAAGGGGAAAAAGAAACAAGAATCAGAAGAAGAGGTGAGTTTTTTATCTTATATTATTTGACCACTTCTAATTCTTTCCATTTAATTTTTTCCTTCAAATTTTTCCCTGGTTCTATAGGATGAATTTTTAACTGAAGAAGAAAGCAGTAGTGATGGGGAACTAGCAGATCCATTGAAAGCTATCAAAACTGTAAGTTTTCTGTTTTATCTTTTTATTTTTTTGTCATCCCATTCAATATTTTCCATTATTCCAGAGGTCTGGTACTTTGGTGCAGAAGAAAATGGTGTTATCCAATCCGCTCACTCTGGAACAGATCAAGAGGATAAAGGAAGAGGTGAATGAAGATGAGGAAGATGCTCCTTACAGGCCAAGGGGAAGGAAGTATTTGAGCAAACTGCCACTTGTTCCAGTGAAATTGTGAGTTTTATTTATTTTTTTTATCATTACTTCTTTCTCATTTATTTCTATTCATCATCTCCCCCCAGCTTCCTTCCAACATGTCAACTTTCTGTCCCTCTGGAGATTTTTATGAAGTGTCTTTGGAGAAAGTGAGTAATTTTTCATCAGCCTGTGCATTTTTTTTTGGCATATTAATAATATAAATGCTGCACAGTATCCCAGCAAGAACCTCATTTTCCCAGAAACTGCCCTCCCCCTGATCATTTTTGTCCACGATGTTATGTGTGATGGAAATTTAATAAGTTGGAAACTTAAGGATGAATTTCAGTCAGAAAAATAAAAAACAACATGAAAGAAAAGAACAAGAATAAAAATAAGAAAGAAGATTAAAAGCGCTACCTTAAGGACAGAATCTAGTATATATAAGATAGACTGAAGTTTTAGACTGAAAATATTTTTAAGACTGAAATAAAAACTAAGAAATAAAATTTAATCTTGATGAGTTGTTTGATGTGAATTTTAATAAAGAATAATATAAAAAAATAAAATACCAATGGTTATGATTATTTTGATCCAATGTATGGACTGGTGCTAGCTTTTGCTTTGATTCTGATTAAGACTGAAAAATAAAATAAAAAAATGAAAAATGAAAAATAGAAAATAAAAAATAAAATTGAAAAATATTTTCTTTTAGTTATTTGATGATTTTGTTGAATTGTTGAGAAAAATAAAATACCAGTGTCTTGAATCCAGAACTCTTTCACTCTTTTCTTCTTGATTTTGATCTTGTTGTTTTTTTAAGAAGATGAGAAAAAAAAATTAATTGAAAAAAATTTTTTAAGTATGATTAAACCTGAATTTTCAAAGTTAGACCCCCTGGCTGAGTTTAGTCTTGAATGTTGACAAAATTTTGGTTTCAGAGCAGCAGCTGTTAGTCTGGGGAGGAAACAAGAAAATTGGCTTCAGGTAAGGGAAGAAATGGTGAAAGAGTTGGACACTAATCCCTTGTTCAAAGACAAGAATTTCATGCATAATGTCTATGGCCACACACATGAAAAAGCATGAAAGTGTCTCAATTTCCTCTCTGAATCAGCTCCCCCTTGTTATTGGTTCTCTTTCCCAGCCCATGGATTCTTATTGGCAGAAACTTATAAACACCCAGTGGTTCTTCTCTCCAAATATTCTGCCACTTATCTCCCTCACACTTTTTCCCCTGATTCCCATTCTCATAATCCCCCCATCTTGCTTCTGCTCATTGACCAACTGGCTCATATTGTCACCTTCGAATTCTCCTCTGATAATTGGCCAGCACCCAAAATTGATGCCTCTTGGAACTGGTATGCCTCCAAGGAGGCCAAGGCTTGGAAAAAAACAATTCATAAGAACTGGGATCTTGGTATGGAGTTGTTATTCCCCCCTGAACGCAAATCAGCCAGGCTTAATAAAAAAATTATTGATGTAGAATAGTTGTAATATTTTTTGCATATATATCACTTTGTTATTGGTTTTTTGTTATTTTTTTTGGCCTTTATAATATAATTTCAATGTTTTTTACACTCACTCTTCTTCAATTACACAGGTAAGGGCCACTTGGAAATTTTTTGGGGGCTTTTGGGTCCCAAAACGCTTATTTTTGGCCTTTTTATTTATGAAATCCTTAAATGGTGACAAATCATGTTTTTTTTTTTGGCTGAAATTGAAGTTTAGGGGCTGATTACAACCCCTATCAAGTTTTTTTCCACGGGAAGGGACCCCTTCATAAAGTTTGGGGGCCCTTTGTAATTTCCCTTTTTTTTTTTTTTGATTATTTTTCACTTAATTTTTTAGGGGTCAAAAACCCCATTGACTCTAGTAGATCAATCTCAGGCTGTTTAGTGATTTTTAATAAAAATGTGGTCTCATGGTGGTCTAAAACGCAAGCAATAATTTCACATTCCTCAACTGAAGCTGATTATCAAGCAATCTGTGACGTGACAAAAGAAATAATGTGGTTGAAGATATTGCTCAATAAAATCTTTAATATTCAATGTTCATTGCCAACAACAATTTATGAAGACAATCAAGGCGCAATATAATTAGCTAACAATGAATCAAATCACAATAATTTAAAAAAAAGCACACGTTGTTGAAATTTTACTTTATTAGAAATGAGATCAAATTGAAGAAAATTAAACTTGAGTATGTCAAAACTACAATTAATTTAGCTGATTTTTTAACAAAACCTGTAGGAAGAATATCAATAACAAGAGCTCTTAAGGCCATTAATGACAAATGTGCTTTCTGCTTGAGCGGCATCAAGCATGTGGGTGTGTAAAGATGCAAGTTGTTCAACATTTTATTTATTTGAGCCAGAGGGCTTAACTTTGAATATTCTGGGTCAAACTCTACTTAAAAATTTTTTTTTCACTTTTAATTTTTTTTATCTTCTCAAATCAACTCAGACCAAGTCCAAGAAGACAAGCAAGATCAACAGTCCTGAATAAAAGACACTGGTGTTTCAATCATCTTATCTAAATCAAGCTCATACTTTCAAGACACATCACTCAAACTTTCATTTTTATTTATATTTTTTTATTATCTAAATCAAGCTCATACTTTCAAGACACATCACTCAAACTTTCATTTTTATTTATATTTTTTTATTTTTTTTTATTCTTTATTATTTTTCTCAGTCTATTTCAGAATTTAAAAAAAACAAAACAACTTTAGCACCAGTCCATACATTGGATCAACTTCATTTAAACCATTGGTATTTATTTTTAAAACACTTAAAATATTAATTACTTAAAAGGTTCCTTGACTCGAAGTTTATCGGCTTGAGTTTGCCCCGGGTGTGATCTGCTCACAGAAATTGGTTGGGTGATAGATGAGTGACATCTTCACCATTGCTGGTGGGTCAGTGCGACGTATGTAGTACCACCGATGTATCATGGATAGAATCGAAGATAGGGTCTCGACCGTAGAGTGTTTGAAACGGGGATTGTTTTTTCAAAGAATGTGTGGCATTGTTGTAAGCAAACTCGGCTAAGGGGAGCCACTTACTCCAATCATCCTGTTGGTAGCTGACATACATTCGAAGATATTGTTCGAGGATCTGATTTACTCGTTCCGTTTGGGCGTCTGATTCAGGATGATAGGCCGTTGATAAGTTACGAGTGATCTTCAAATGTTGGCATAAAGAAGTCCAGAATGATGATACGAATAAGGTGCCACGGGTTATCGGGCAGACCATGCTTTGAGAAAACGTTTTCGACGAATAGATCTGCGAGATCGGTTGAAGTAGCTGTCGTCAAAGTTCGAAGAAAGAGGGCCATTTTTGAGAATCTATCCACTATTACTAAAATAGCATCATGGCCGTCGGAAAGAGGTAGTTGAGAAATAAAATCCATTGATAGAGAGTGCCATGGATAGGGCGGGATTGGAAGCGACTGCAACAGCCCATACTTCCTATGGTTCGAGGACTTGTTGCTATTACAATTGAAGCAACGGTTAACATAGTCTTTTACATCCCTGGTCATTCCTGGCCAGTAGAAGTCTCGAGAGATAAGTTGGTAAGTTTTGTCTTGACCAAAGTGACCGGCTAATGGAGAGTCGTGCCGTGATTTGAAGATGTCTAACTTGAGTTGAGGATCATCCGGGATTACTACTTTATTACGGAACAGTAGTAGATCATTTTTGTCGATTGAATAATCCTTCGAGTTAGAATCGATGTTGCTTCAAAGTTCAACACATTTGGGATCTTTAAGTTGAGCCTCTCGAAGATTAGGGGTCTTAGTCAATAATTCACCAAAAGAAATAGAGTTGAGGGAAATGTTGTTGGAAAATAAGGTTCGAACGTTATCTGGGTTATTATCAGCGAAGGCTTTCCCCCCGTCTGGAATCACGTTGTCCCGACGTGACAAGGCATCCGGAACAATTGCCAGTTTGCCAGGCCGGTAGGTGATGGTAAAATTAAACTCAGATAAGAACTCAGCCCAACGGGCCTGTCTTCGAGTAAGAACCTTAGTACTCATGAAGTACTTGAGGGAGTTGTAATCTGTAGAAGGGTTCAGACAGACTCAAGAGGTAAGAACGCCATTTCTTCAAGCAGTGAACAATAGCGAGAAGTTCTTTGTCGTGGATCTCATAGTTAAGTTCAGCGGAGATCAGCTTCCTTGATTCAAAAGCAACAGGGTGAGCATGCTGGCTTGAAGAAGAAGAAGAAAATTGGGAGATGACACCGGCAATGGCGTAGTCACTGGCGTCGGTTTCAATAATGGTTCGAGCAGATTCGGAAAAATGAGCGAGTATGGGAGCAGAAGTGAAGGACTGCTTCAAAGCTTCGAACTTGCGTTCTGCTTGCTTCGCGAACACAAAAGGGACATCCTTCCGAAGAAGAGATGTAAGGTTGACAATGTTTTTAGAATACCCTTTAATGAATTTGCGGTAGAAATTCGCAAACTCAACCAAGAATTAGATTTGGAACTTCTATCTTTCATGCTTATGTTCACAATTGGCAATGTCAGCTGCAATACAGTCCTCACTAAAATTCTGGCTGGGGGCTTTCAGATGGAGAGGGGCTAGAAATACTATGGTCTTATCTCTCTCCTTTAGTCAGTCCCTTTGTCATACGACCACCCGGACGTACTGGTGGGATTTTAGGTGGCTATATGCGCTTTGGGGAGAAGAGGGAAGACAAGGATTGCTTCGAGGGAGTTGCTCGAAGTAATCTGGAAGATATCAACGTGAGCTAGACTCAAGGGCACTGATTCTCAAGTTGGCTCGAAGAGTGATAGATTTAAGAGAGCGTAACACTTGATATTAATTAACTGAGGAAAGAAAGTCATGAGAGAAAAAGGTACAACTTATATAGTAATTTGAAAAAGGTCATGAAACATAATGATTATCGTGATGTAGGAAGAGAGAGTGGGTAAAATATAAAGCATTGGTTCGAACATGCTTTCTGCTAAGTTTGAGGGAGCAGAAGTACAATATAAAAGAGAGATGATACATGTTCGAAGAAGTGCGGGTAATGATAGAATAGAACGAGAAGGAAAAAAGAGAAGAAATATGAAAAAGAGGAATGAAGAAAGGTAGGGAGAGAAGGTGGGTAGTTGAGTAGCTTCGATTTTGAGCCCCTCGAAGAAAAGTCGAGCATTCTTCGATTAGTCCATAGCCGGGTATGCGTTATGCTTCAAGGAAATTCATAGTAGGTACTTTTGCTTTAGAAAGGGTACAACTTATATAGTATCTTAGAAGTACACATGAAACGTAAATGGTTATCGTAATGTAAGGAAAGAAAGTGGGTAAAATATAAAGAGAAGCAACACGTGGTTCGAACATGAGGTCTGCTAAGTTTGAAGGAGCAGAGGTACAATAGAAAAGAGGGTGATACATGTTCGAAGAAGTGCGGGTAATGGTAGAAGAGAATGAAAAGGAAAAAAGAGAAGAAATATGAAAAAGAGGAATGAAGAAAGGTAGGGAGAGAAGGTGGGTAGTTGAGTAGCTTCGAGTTTGAGCCCCTCGAAGAAAAGTCGAGCATTCTTCGATTAGTCCATAGCCGGGTATGCGTTATGCTTCGAGGAAATTCATAGTAGGTACTTTTGCTTCGAATGTACCGTTGGGAGGTTGCTGAGGGAAAAGCAGGGGGCTTACTCAAAAGCGGAGAGATACTCAGCCTTGTCGAAGTTGGAATGTTTGGTTGATTAGGTGAGTTGATATGTCGCGCGGCCCACGACTCAGGGTTGGGAGCTGCTCTGCCTTGGAGCGTGACAGTTGCCCGGGCATAAAAGGCGAGCTCCTGCGAGCCTCGAACATAATTCCCACACACCAACTTCTTCGACTCAATCTAAATAAATTAATCCAACTTCCTAAGATACCGGAGAAAAAGAAAAAAGAGAAAGAAAGAAAGAAGAAAAGAAAAAATAGCAATCCGACCAATTCCTTGAAGATGGCAGAAGAGCCTCGAAGATGATTGAACTGTCGTAACCGGAACCAGGAGTGCGTTCCTAGCAGGGCAACTCGAGGCGAACACCAGAAATGCGAATCATGTTGTCTTTGAAGGGTAAGTTGCTTCTTTAGCCTTACGGAGATGGCGGCAGCTGGTCGAAGCAACGAGGGTCGAAGGGAGCAAAGACGTCGTCGAAGAAACGGCGAGATCACGAGCCCAGAGAGGGAGAGCGGGCGTGTGGAAACTGAAAGGGTTCTAGAGGATCGGAGGATGCGGACGCAGGCCTGGGGTAGAAGGAGGAGAGTCAAGGCGGATTCCTCGAATATAAATAGGAGGGAGGTTGTGACGATCGACGAGAATCGCCCACAAAGGTTCCCAAGAGTCAACTATCGAATTCCCTCCATTACTCCAGACAATCCAGAAGTCGAAATCGTAAGGGAGAGGATTCACGGTGAGCGGTGTTTTTAAGGAAAAAAAAAATTTGATTCGAGGGTGCTGACTTGCTTCGAGCAAACTTATAGGAATTACCACCTTCTCAAGGTATACCCATAACAATCCGGAACCACCCCCAACTTACGAGCAATCCAACCGAGATCCGACGGTTTCAAATTCAGCAGACATCAATTTTGTGCCAAGAACGCCGCCTGGGGAGGCCATTGAAGAGATTCCTCCTCCGTTTTCGACCTTAGAGATAGCGGTCGAAGAAGCTCCAGTAGCGGCCGTGGTTCGAAGCGAACCCAAAGATGCACCAGCTCAACCGGCGGTATTAGAAGAACCGATTCGAGCACCGGAGACGGACGCGAGGGTGATTAGCGGTGATGTGGCGGAGGGGTCCTCGAGGCAGACCGGGAAGAGAAGGCTAGATGAGATTCTCGAAGATGTTGATCCGTGGCAACCGAAGAAGAAGTCTCGAAAGGACGAAAACATCAAGCTAATCTTCTAGTGTCACCAACTCCGCCAACTGGAGTTCATGAAGAAGGTAGCGGGGATGATCGAAGAAGAGGACTTCCAAGATTTCAAGGCTTTAGTGCGGGAGATGAAGGAAAATTGGGAAGAGGCGGAGGAAGAAATCAAGGAATTATAATTGTATATAGTTTTTATTTTGGGAATTTTTCTTTTAATATAATTCAAAGTTTATCTTTAATAATGAGTGAGAGTGATAACTCGAAGAAGAGAGAGTGATAAAAAAGATAAGAGAGAAAGAAGTAAGAGAGAAAAAATGAGAAAAAGAAGAAGTGACTATGGTCGAGGCTTCGAAGGATGGTTCGAATGAAAGTCTTTGACCAAGTCGGGAGAGTTTCGAAGATGGTGGGCTGGTTCCCATGAA
>JNCO01008038.1:0-11722 GCA_000785685.1 Uromyces viciae-fabae | reverse complement strand
TGGAGCAGGAGTGTTTAGGAGACTAGGAAATAAGTATGGTAATTTTTTAACAACTAGAACAATTTATAAAAAAAAATTGAAAAAAAAAAAGGTGGTGCCAGGCACATTATGTATACACACATATATATATATATAGATAGATATATAGATAGATATATAGATATATATATAGATATATATATAGATATATATATATAATATATATTATTTTTGAATCAAGATTAAATTTGAGTCATTTCAAAAAGGAACAAAAACTAAAACTAAAAATTACATATATATATATATTATACATGAATGAATTAATGAGATAAAGTGGTGGTTTATACCATATAAATAATATTTATTTATACAAAAAAAAAAAAAAAAAAAAAAAAAAAAAAAAAGAATAAATTAATATAAAACCAAAGAAAAGAAAACGAAAAAAGAAGGGATAATGTGATAAAATCTATAAAGGAGACATAGTAGAAACCGATACAGATTCAATGTAAAGGGATTTATTTTTTTCATCTACATGAATAAGAGAAGAAGATTGATGATCATCAAGATGATGGTGATTTTGATGATGTTGAAGTTGATGGTAATTATTATTATGATGGTTATTAGAGTTGAAAGGAGTACAAGATAAAGCAATAGCTTTTTCATAAATTTTTAAATCAGCTTCATATATATCATCTCTAGCTAAACTAGAATAAAGTTTTAATTTATCAAATTGATGTAAATATCTAATCAAAAATAAACAAAAAAAAAAATTATGGAAAAAAAAAAGTGAAAAAAAAAAAAAAAAAAAAAAAAAAAAAAAAAAAAAAAAAAGACGCACGAATGATATTCTCTAGTTTCATCAATATCGACTGAAGGTTTCAACAACTTATTAGCGATAATCAGAGTATCGTTTTGGGTTATAGGAGGAGGAATCGAGGGTGGATGAGAATCCAATGAAGAAGGTGGAAGAAAGTGAAGACCGAGACCTGACTGAACATGATGAAGAGGATTAACCGAGGAATGACCGAAACCATCTGGATGACTAGTACTCAAATCACCTCTAAGGTTATTTTTATTATGATAATCATCTTCATCATCATGAATTTCTTTATTATTATTATTATTATTACTTTGGTTGGATTTTAATGTCATGTTGGATCGCGTTTTAAGCCATCTTCTAACTCCTACTGAAACTCCTACTCCGTGTGGTGTTCTCTCTGCAGAATGTCTGTGTTTTTTTTTTTTTTTTCCCTCATCAATTATTAATTCTTGTCATCTATCAATATGCATATATAGGAATTCATACCTTGGTAATCGCTCCACTACTTCATTCAATCCTCTTCTTCTCTTGAATGGTGATAAGTTACTTTCCATGGCTTTGGTAGAAGCAAATACCATACTATTCAAGCGCATAACGGAGATGTAGGATGAGTTGAATGAATATTGGTAAGCAAAGCAAGAAATGAAGCATACCCTTTTGGAATAAACATGTCACTACTATTCATCTTTCGACCGAAATGATTTTCTGTGCTAGTCCAGAGCCAAGGACGATAATACTGTATAAAGTAATTATCATTCCCACGTTTTTGACTGACGTTTATAAGATGTTTTTGAATTAAAGAAGGGTCATTTGGTGGTTTAATTAAATGATTAGGATGAAACCATTGTGTATAAGAACGTTTAGAAGGATTCATCTCATGAAAACTAATAAAGATATCACTACAATTTTCAGATTCCATATTTTCTTCATGAATTGAACTAGCTAAAGAAGTCATGATAGAAGATCCAGGTCTAATTAATTCCTTCTTTGAAAGTAAGAATTGATCTGAGATTTTAGGAGCATTAGTCAATGGTGTAGGTTCAATAATTCCCAGGAATAAATTAATTGAAGCTTGTTTATCTGCATCAGCAAAACTATTCGCATAAAATCTCTTCAATCCTTCAAGTGTATCTCGCGCATGACTTTTGTATTGATTTCCCGTTTTACGATAAGTTTGAAGTGTGTTAACTAAATGAGAACCTCCATATTGTAGAGCAATTGTATCGCCCAAATCATGATACATGTTGGTTAGGATATCCACTGCATCTGAATCATAAGGAGTTATTTTTGATTTTATAATTCCTAATGCGTGTAATTGATGTGCCAAGGCTGCTTTCCCAACCACAAATTGAGCTGCATTTGTTCGACTAAAAAAAAAAAATTGTAAGAGGATCAATTTAATATGGCGATTAAAAAAGGAATTATTATTAATACTAACTCTATACAATCAATACAATTAGTCCTACATACTCCAACTTGAAGTAAAGGAGCTGATCGATAGATGGATTTTTCAGTTTCACCACTTTCTTCAGGTTCACCATCATCATTAAATACCACTTCTTCAGATTGAAAACGTTTATAATTAGGATCTGAACCACTATGAAAAAAGCGAGTTTTTTCAATTACTTCTTCTGCTACTCCACTCAAGTAACTGATTACATCAACTTGTCTTGATCTTTGAGCGGCGCTCATATCAAATGATGAAAATACTAATTGTGTTGGATCGGGTAAAAATTGACTTAAATATTTTAAACATTGCTTGAATTCAGGCGCTAATTTGGATTCTCTTGGTTGTCTTTCTTTTTCTTTAATTAAATTTAAAACTATTACTGGTGTACCATATCGCGCAAAAAGATCATCGAAGTGTAGTGCTGCACCGGAGAAGTACGGATCTATTACTGAAACTAATGGTAGAAAAAAAAAAAAAAAAAAAAAAAAAAAGGTAAGTGATTTGAGTTTGGTTGGTGAAATAATGAATTTAGATGACTTTACATTCAATAGGAGGTTTAGCTTTAGTAATGGTAGTATCTTGGTTCCAAAGTAAAGGGATACTACCACGTAATTGAACATAACTGGTATATCTTGGATTTGGTATGCGAGCATTACAGTCTTGTCGATTATTTGGATCCGGTATATGTAAAGCTGTAGTAAGACCATCAGACACAATCTGCTCAATTTCCACTTCATTTGCCACATAACCCTAAATATCAATTAATTGATTGTTTTTTTTTTTTTTTTAAAAAAAAAAAGATGTTTTTATTAGATATTGTTGATGTGAGAGTTTCATGCATGAATGGCAAAAATAACTTACATCTTCACTTACACCACGTTTTAAAAAACGTGCACCAGCAAAATGACGCGAACGTCTAGCGATGACAGCCACGTAAATTGTTCGACCAAATACATTCAACTCTAAAAAAGAAAAAAAGAAATAATTTTGACATGTAAGTGTTTGGGTGAAAATAATAGCACAAACTTGATTGATCCACGAATCCATAAATAAGTGGTAGAATCCAAGGACTTCCACTTTCACGATCTATACTATTTCCAAATGCAGATGATAATAAATAATGATTCCAAAAAAATTTGTCATGGTATCCCCAAGCAACTCTTCTTCGTTCTAATCCTTTTAAATGGATTTGATTGGAATCTAATGATAAACCGGTCAAATCGGGTGAAAAAGCAGATATGGACGCAGAATAAGATGTAGAATGGAGAAAGTATGATTGAAGTGTATTGGTAATATCGTAAGAATAACTGGAAAGAAGAAAAAAAAAAAATGTAACCATTGAGTTAGTTTAATATTATTTTAAATATTTATTTATTATTAAAAGAAAAGAACCTAAAATAAAAATTCTTGCTAAGATCTACACTCTTGAAAGCAGCCATTAGTCTAGCTTCTTCAGCTTGTTGATTTTTAGTCAATTTACCAGTAATAGGAGTGAGTTGAGTTTCTTCACTATGATAAATATAATGACCACCAATCATTGCAACGGGTACCTTTGTTTTAATGGTAACCAAATAATAAGGACCTGTAAATTTGATAAAACCTTCAAGGTAATCAAATCTATTAGATTTTAAAAAATAAGTTATATATAAAATAAAAAAGAAGAAGTTAATTTACGAACCAATGATACCCCAGAAAGGATCAAGTGTTCTAGTTAAACCACCCGAAGCTGCATTACCCAAACTAAGTTGTTCAATCAATGCTTTTAGTTCTGTTCCAGTATAAATAGTTGCATCTTCGGCTGAAAAAGAAATGAAGTGTTAGTAATGAATTGTAATGAATCAATTATTACTTAACTGATCATTAGTTTTCCATCTTCGTCCAATTGTTTATCAATTTTTAATACCCGATTGGTTACTCCAGGATAATCTGAACCAGTAATATAAAATCTCTGTTTATTTATTTATTTATTTTTTTTTCAAGAAGAAAGAAACAAGTTTTAGTTTTTCTGTTTTTTTTTTTAAAAAGTAAATAAATTTTTTTTTTTTACTCTTCGAGTTTCAAATAAACAAAATTTTTCCATTTTGTTTGGTTTAAATTTAAAAATCATTTTTTTATTTTTTTTTTTTTAAAAAATTAAATTGAATAATGAAATCATCACCAGAAAAACAACAATCATCACCAACTATAGAATTAAATGAAGAAGAAACTGATCAAGAAGAAGAAGAAGAAGAAGAAGAAGAAGAAGAAGATGATGATGATGATCAAGAAGAAGAAGATGATGAAACTGATCAAGAAGAAGAAGATGACGATGATGATGATGATGATGAAGAAGAAGAAGAAGAAGATGATGATGATGATGATGATGATGAAACTAATAAAACTAATGAAACTAATGAAACTAATGAAAATGATCAAGAAGAAGAAATATCACAAACTAAAAAAAATCAAACTATCGATCATTCAACAAAACTTGATCAATTAAATATAAATCAAAATTCATATAAATATCAAATTTTAAAAAGATTTCAAAATGTTACTAAACCAAGATCATTCAAAAAATTACCATTAATAGATCCTTTAATTTTCATACCACATTCTTGTCCTATTCATACAATATCATTACCACCATGTGGTTCTCATTTATTCTCTGGTGGTCAAGATGGTTTCATTAGAAGAATTTCTGTATTTGATTCAGTTACTGGTTCTTCTTTAGAAAATCTTACTATGAAACAAGGTGGTCATGTTCCTCTTGTAGAAAAGGATACAGATAAATCTACTATCTTTTTATCAGGTTATTGGGAGAATGAAGATATTTCAAATTTTTCAAATGAAAATACTACTTCACTTAAATGGGGACCTAAAAGCGTTGGTAATGCTACTTTAGTTAGTCCTGTTTATAGTCTTGCTATTCATAACGAAGAACTTTGGGGTTTAAGTGGTACAGAAGTAAGTCAATTTTATCATTCAATTAAATTCAAATCGGTTAGTTATACATTATTTTACATATTTTTTAAAAGTCAGGTAATATCAATTTATTCACAATTCGACATGATGAAGGTCATATTAGACACGTTTTAAAATCTTCTGAATTTAATTCAAAATCTAATACTAATGACATAAAAGGTCATAAACCTGGTTCTGTTATCTCATCACTCGATCTTAATTCAGATCAAAACTTTCTTTTTAGTGGTGGTTGGGATGGTGCTGTTTTAGTAAGTTTTATTTTATTTTTCATCTTGAGAATACTTTAAAATTTTTTACATCAAAAGAAAAAACAATAATCTATCATGTTGACTATTATATATATATATATATATATATATATAGGGTTGGGATTTGAATACAGGACAAGTAGTCAATAAGTTTATAGCTCATGCTTCACAAATTTCCACGGTTTCTTTACGACAAGAAAATGGAATACCAATTCATGATTCTAAATTTGAACAAGATTTGATTAAAAGAAAAAGAGAGCAAGAAGAAAAAGCAGAAGAAGAAAGAGAAATAGAAGAAAAAGTAATTGAAAGTGAAAGAAAAGTGGATAAAAGTGAACAAGAAAATATGAATTCAATGCAGAAGAATAACAAAACAGACGATGAAATGGTAATTGATAATTCTATAAAGACGAATAAGAGTATTGATCAATCTGAATCAAACTCTTCTAATCTTCCTCTTAGTTTACCTGAAAAATCATTAATTACATCAAATAAAAATCAATCTGAAGAAGAAGATGATGATGATGATGATGTTATGGATGATAATAGTGATGAAGATGGATCATTATTTGGTGGTGATTCAGAATCAAGTTCAAATGAATCACCAAAAGGAACGATACCATTAGCATCAGTTATTAGTCCAGGACCAAACAAAACCAATAATAATAATAATAATAATAATAATAATAATGCACCAACAAATATAAACTTAAATAATCCAAAAAAAAGTATATTACCACCTTTAATTTTACCTACTGCAGCTATAATTAAACCTAGATTACCATTAGAACAAATTAGAAGAACTGAATTACCACCTAAAAATTTAACTCTTGTTCCTTCTGTTTTAGATAAATCTTTACCCTTTTTAAATGATGATATTTTAATGACTAGTGCTATTGATGGACAAGTTTATCTTTGGGATCGTAGAGTTGGTATTAGTAATAGTAAAAGTAATAGTAATAATAGTCATGGATTTGTTAGAAAATTAGAAGTACCAAAAGGATCTTCTCCTTGGACTTCATCTGCTAGTTGGTCAATAGATGGAAGAAGTATATACGTAGGTAGAAGGAATAATTTAGTAGATTTATATGATCTTAGATATATTAAATCATTTCAAAATATTAATTTTAAAAATAATTCATTAAAAAATTTTAATCAAGAATTTCATAGATTTATTAAATTACCTATTTCTTCTGGACCTATTTCTTGTGTTAAACCTTGGCCTGATGGTATTCATTTACTTATTGCTTCTTTTGATAACCTTCGTATCTTTGATTTAAATCATCATTCTCTTTTTCCTTCTTCAATTGATTCTTTCCCTTCTAAACATCTCCCTTTTAAAATTATACCTGGTAATTCTTCCGGTGTTGTTTCTCAAATGTTTTTTTTTTTTTTTTTTTTTTTTTTTTTTTATTTTTTTTTTTTTTTTTTTTTTTTTTTTTTTTTTTTGATTAAGCCTTTTTTTTTTTTTCAGGTGTTACTCCTTCTTGTAGATATTTAGTCACCGCTTCTGGTGATCGTGGTTGGCAAAGTATCTCTAATGATTTAGTTATCATTCATGAAATTCGTAATCTTTCTTGAATTCCTCTTTTATCTCATTTTTTTTTTTTTCTGTTGTAGATTACACACATTTATCTTCTTCTTTTTTCTTTTTTCTTTTTTTTTTTTTTTTCAATCAAAGTGAGACTTTTATTTTTCGTGCAATTCTTTTTTTTTTTTTTTTTTTCTTCTCCAAATCTGTAAAAGCCTTGTGACAGGGAGTGGATTTCTCACTAAAATATAAAATAAATTTGAATTTTTAATTTAATTGAATTTATTCATTTATTTTTTAATTGTTTACTTTTTTAAAGAATAAACATCAAAATTACTTTAATAATGTTAAATCAATCAATAACTATTACATTCAATTGTCTTTATTTTAAAAAAAAGTATTTTTCAAAGCTATAAAACCACACCTTCCAATCTTCACATTTCATCATTGACTTCAAATTAATTAAAGTTGTTAATTCATTCAAATTAGAGTTTTACATGGATTAATTTTTAACATTTATTAAATTGTCAGAAATTTAATTACATTTTTTTTTTTTATATTATTATTATTATTACAACATTGTCAATAAAATATTACTTTGAAGCTTGCATAAGAGTCGGAGCATTCATTAGCATTCATGTTGTTTTTCTTTTTCTTTTTTGTTCCCCAGAACAATCAGTTGAGTTAAATTTATTTACGTGGATCCAAGCCCGAAAAAAAAAAAAAAAAAAAAAAAAAAAAAAATGTAGTAAAATTAAACGTGCATTCGAATAATTGAATTTCCTGTCCTCGAAATGCTGGCTGTGAGCACACTGCGTTATCGGGCAAGAAGGTTGATATGAAGAGAACTCCTGAATATATTTATATTTGAGACTGCTTTCACATAAACGAGTCGTCCAGCTAACTTGATCTATGACTCACCGTTAATAAAAAATATAAAATAAAAAGCGACCTGTCGGGAAATTACTTGATGATAATATTTGAATTCTCCCTTGATGATGAGTTATCCGCTGATGAGCTTGGAAATTAACGTAATTCAAGCAAAAAAAAAAAAAAAAAAAAAAGTATTTGTTTTCGATTAAACTCAAGTGGATAGAATTGCCTCTTCTTAGATCCAGTCAAAATACCAGAATCAAAAAATTTATTATCATTAGAAGTGCAAGTGTATTCTTTATCAGCGCATTCTTCATTCGGTTTATTGACCCTTTGCTAATTTGTCGTCTAGGTGTTTTGGGTCCTTGTTTTAAAGAGGCTGAGTTCAAATCTGAAGTCACCGCTATCTGTCCCATAAATTCTGCGGAAAGTTGAGCAAAACCAATTGAAGGTGGTGAAGCTCTAAATACTGAATAAACATTTTTTTTAAAAAAAAAAAAAAAAAAAAAGAAAAAAAAAATAATTGAGATAAATAAATTTAAATTTAAACTTTTTAAAAAAAAAAAATAAATAAAAATAAAAATGAAAAATACCAAAAAGGCTGCTCCAAATATCCATGCAGGAACACTTGATCCTGAAGATGATTTGTGAATGGTGAAAAATGACGTTAGACATCGATCATCCGAATCGAGTCTCCCTAGGCTAGTCTAAAAAAATCAAAAAGATCAGAAATCATAAAGAGTTTTTGGGGGAGAAATTTTTAACCACATACGTCTTGCGGATCGATGGGATATGAGAATGATCCGAATTGAACTGAAATCTGTAGTGGAATTTGACAAGGTACAGTCCAATAGCTATATAGTATAAAATATGATTAGGTTCATTCATGTATGTACCAGAAAACAAAAAAACCTACTCACCCACTAAAACTACCCGTTTTGATTAATTCTGAACCTGGTACTACTGAGAAAATTTTCTCCAAGTCATGGGCTGGACCTCCTATCAAAGAAGGCCTTAAAAAAAAAAAAAAAAAAAAAAAAAAAAAAAAAAAAAGGAAAGGAAAGGAAAGAAATATTTATATATTAAATATATATGTTAAATTTGACTTCAATTTTGATATGTGATTGAGAACATGTACCCGTGTCAATAACCACGTCTGGAGTTCCAATATCTACGACAGTTTCACCTACGGTTAAAGATTGCAATGGTATGAGCCAATAAGATTGATTCTTGGAAAGTGGTTCATAATGAATTTCGCCATCATAATGATGCTTATTTGTTCCTCCGAGTGTTATATAACCACCTGGTCCAATTCCTATGATTTAAATAAATAATAATTAGTTTTTGATTAATTTAATTTTTTTTTTTTACTTTTAAAATTTTGTTCATACGTCTTGTTCGAGAATTGCTTGATCTCCTTAGAGCAAATGATATTACGGGTTCAGTGAGTGCTTCTTGTAAAAAAAGTGATTGCCATGCAGGCATAGAAGAACTACTAGCTATTCCACTCCAACCAAGTCCCAAAATTCCACTTATATCAAGTCCTGGACGTAAAATATTATCCACTAAATCACAAATACCCAGTGTTTGACCAAGAACTGTAAGACCTCCCATGCTCACTGTCTCTTTCGCTAATTTACCCTTGACGTGTCCAGATCCATAAAGAACATTAAAATTATTGGTTTCATTCACAAATGATGTTGATATCAATGGATTAAATTTTCTCGCTGAGTCAGGGCAACCGCGCCCTTCATCACATGAACTATCAGCAACCCAAAGGTCTCCAGAACCTGTATCCACTAAATTTGTAAAAATCCTTTATCTATCAGATGAAATTTGATTTTTTTTTTTTTTTTAAATAAGAAGAATTGATTAGGACTAACTAATCATCTGTGAATAATTGATCAAGGATGAAATTTGTTTAAAGTCAGATTTTATTAGAAATTTTTTTTTTGGTCATAGGAAAAAATAAAAAATAAAAATAAAAAAAACTCACATTAAATCTTTGTGGTGGTGTTCCAATAGTTATAGGTGCAGCGTAGATGGCATCTGAGAAAGCGTTCATAAGACGTATGTTCGACACGTCACGTGTATGGAGGGATGGATTCCTTTCTGAAAATTCACTAGATGCTTCCACTCCAACTCCGTATCTAAAGTTTAGTTTTTCTCCCGCCTGACTTGCCCAGGTTTCAAAAGAAGATAATGTATCATTTTCTTCGGTAGAATGGGGGTTGACGACCAAGAGAGGCAGGTAAAGAGGTTCAAGAAAATGGCTGAAAGAAATATTTAAGAGAGATAAAAATAAAAGTAAATGATGTAAATTGGATTTCATTTCCTTCATTGAAATTAATAATTTCTTTTTTTTAAAGAAAAATTATTGTTTTTTTTATTGGTTTCATTGAGTTGATGCCAAGCAAAGTATCGGATAGTGCATTAACTACTTTGAACGCAAGGGAAGATAACATGTACTTGAAGATTTACGGCTGAGGAAAAACCTCAGACTGAGGCTTTAAAATTAATTAAGTTTTTTGGTTAAAGCAAAGCAGACGGAATACTTGCACTTGACAGTATTCTGATATCTCTAGTATTCAGTTACATCACCTAGAATAGATGAAGGAACTTGAGGGTGTCCCGGTTCCTATGCTAACAGTCGAATGAAGTTAAATGACTGTTAAAATGGAATACTGGATCCCTGCAATTACCTTAAGCTCAAATTATTAGGTGAATTTAATTCTACAGTGTCTGGGTGATGACATCAACGGGTTGAAAGGAATAATAAGTCATGTCCCAGGTTACGCCTTCAGGGTATCTTTTGGGAATCTGACTCGATTGTGACGAGCTTCATAACAAGTTTGTTGATATGGGAGCTTCGATTCGAATTTATTAAAAATAATAATTAATTTGGTGACATCGCAACAGCAGGGATTTCCATGGATCCTTAGCAGATTGCTTTGTTGAGTCAATCCAATATGTACCTAATCAAAATTTCATTTCATTTTTTAGCTTCATCCATTCACATAGCTTATCCACTATTTTAGAGTATCGAACACTTTCCTTATTAGTGATATCGCGATCAAGTAAAATATGAAAAATGAGACATTTTTTTCTTTTATCTCCTTTCCTTTTTCATGATTCATGTATTTCATTTTGAATTCTAACATACATGTAATCGCAATATCATACATAGAATAAATTTAAAAAATTGTAGAAAAACATGATGAGAACTATTACTCAGGCTGAAACTACGACTTAACATTAGTTTCTCCTTCGCAGATTTCCCAGTTTGAATGTAAGACAGGGAGGTGACTAGTTCAGCTCAAATTGGACTCTAAAAACATGAGAAATTGTAGATGATTGAGCTCAAGACAAGAATTATTCTCAACGTTTGTATTAGCTTGCGGAGGAGCGGTAGTTCCCCAAGATGAAACAATCCAATTGCCTTGTGCGTGTCCAAAATTTTCATGTGAGACAGTTTGAGGTCATCATAAAAAATTTCATGTCACTTGCAGACCAGACATGAAGTAACTGTATCCCAATTAATCTATGATGCGGTCAACCAATTTAACAGATTTAATATGCATCAAAGGGCTTTGATACATATCATCAGGTGAACATGACTAGAAGTTATCAAGGAGTATTGAAATTCTAAAAAGAACCTCATTGGAATACATATCATCAGGTGAACATGACTAGAAGTTATCAAGGAGTATTGAAATTCTAAAAAGAACCTCATTGGACTAATATGTTACAATAAAACCCAGGTCATAACCTTTCACACAAGGTCCATTCATTTTAAAATTGAAAATTTTATTAGTTAAGGCCCCCAGTTCATTCATGGCAATTTTTTTGCCAAAACA
>JNCO01008037.1:0-11722 GCA_000785685.1 Uromyces viciae-fabae | reverse complement strand
GTTGAGTGTTCGGTACCAAATACAGCATCGTAATTCTTTTGGATCATCAACCAGTTGGTAAGGATGAGATGATCTTCCCTTTTTAAGTGTCCAGATTTAGTTGGAGACTCGGGGGGAGTGTCGGAAGTTGATTGATTTTTGGAGTTTCTTTGGGCTCTGCGAGGCATTTCTTTAGAGGATGATGTGGAAGAAATTATTTAGAGTTAATTCAAAATTTGGTTATTTGAGAAGTAAGAGAAATTGACTTGTGGATACTTTTTCAAGTTGGAGTAACGAGTGAGCTTGAAGAAATGGGTTCGTAGGTGTAGGAAGGTGAATAAATTTTTTATGGGCTAATTTTAATTTATGGGTGCAGATTTTGATGTCGAGTTTTGGATTATAGATATTTTTTGGAATTTTTTCTGTGATATATTTGACACCCCCTGTTCCAAATAAGTGGGTTATTTCAAAAAAAAAACGTCTGGTTTGAAATGGAGTTTTTCGTTGAAAACCGGAAATAAAAAAACGTCGAGTTTGGTGATATTTGACACCCCCTAATGTGAAAAAAATAATCATAAAAAAATAATAGAAACAATACCTGAAAGAAGGAATGTAAATGATAAATAAACATAATCAATCATAATAATCAACATAATCAACCATAATAATAAAGATAAGCAACCATAATAATAATGATAATTAATGATAATAATAAATATAATTAAACATAATCAACCATAATAATAAAGATAAGCAACCATAATAATAATGATAATTAATGATAATAATAAATATAATTAATCATAATAATAAAGATAATCAATCATAATGAGCAAGATAATTATCATTCTAGGGGGCTGTTTTTTTTACTGCCCGAAACCTGGCGCGCACTGCCCTTTGAACTGGCGGTCCGCAAAAAAGGCAGTTTTCCTGTAATACACCACCCTTTGTGTAAAAAAATTGACCCCTCAGAATTTTTTTTTTTTAAAAAAGAAGAGCATGTGGTCTGGAATCAGCTTATGTTACTCTATCTTTTCATCCATTTACCTTTCTCAAAATCCCCCTAATTGAAAATCCACCAAGCAACACCTTTTCCTGTAATACACCAACTTTTTTTGTTGATTTTTCCCGCTTCAATTTTTTTTCAAAGAATAAATGGGTTCTGGATTATGGATCAAGTAGCTCTACACAATTCTTTTGCATAGTTAATTTATATAAAAACTATTTTTAAACCTTCACTAAAAAAAAAAACGTAAAGAACCTTTCAATTTTTTTTAAAAACTCCAAAAAAAAGGTTTTAACATAAAAGGAAACTATAGGGGGTCATTTTTTGGACCACCCAAAACCTGTTGCACAATGCCCTTTGACGTCAGGAGGATGTTGAATTTTTTTCAAAAAGACTTCTAAGGGTCCTCAAACTACCAAATTTTTTTGGAAGCCTCCTGATTCCCTCTGCTTCACCGTCTGAGCTTTTTAGTTCAAAAAAAAAATTTGAAGTACTCCTTATTTAGGGAGTGCACAAAATCAACTAAAAAAATATAAAAAAATGGTTGATGCGGGAAATATGGGCTAAAAACTTTATCACATGGATTTCAACCTTATTTGAATGTGTGATAAAAATTTATCCATGGGCAAGCACAAAAGAGTTGCTTAATTTTACATTTACTTTTGCAAAATTTTGATACATGCACCAGTTTTTGCCAAAGTAAACACCAAACTTTTGCAAAAGTAAACGTAAAATCTACTTTTTTTTGCTTCCCTGTAGAAAAACACTTTTTCCCAAATTCTGATAGGGTTGAAATACCTGTGAAAAAGTTTCTAGCCCATATTTCCGGCATTAAGTATTTTTTTATAATTTTTGTTTGATTCTGTGTACTCCCTAATTAAGGTGTACTTCTATATTTTTTTTATCTAAAAAGCTCAGAAAGGGAGTCAGGGGCCCCAGAAGACTGGCAAAAAAATGTGGTGATTTTAGGGCACTTAAAACTATTTTTCAAAAATATTTACAAAAAACAAAAAAATTCAGCATCCTCCTGATGTCAAAAGGCGGTGCAGGGAAGGAAAAGGGCAGTGCAAAAACCAACCCCCTAAATAAAATTTTTATTATTTAAAATATTAATTATTAAAACTGAAGAATTAAAATTATTGATGGCCTAAGACCAGACTTCAGATTTCATTTAAAGAACAAAAGAAAACAGTTTTAATATTTAAATGACAATAGATAAAAATAAGAAATTGATTGTGAAAGATTACCAACAGGTAGTTTTAAGTTTCTTTTTTTTTCTCTTTTAATATTTTAGGAAGACATAGATGAAAATGAAATTTTAAAGAGGAACTGAAGAAAAATAACAATTAGAATCTTTTCTTTTAATTTTATTTTCAATTTAAATATTATGATCTTACTTCAGTTGAGTGATGATGATTTGATCAGATTCTACTAATTTTGACTTTCTTTTTGAAATGGTGATTCTGATTTGAAAGAAGATTTTGTTAGTTTTGAAATGAAGAAGAAAGAAAGTGTTGAATCAGCTTGAGATGATATACCAATTATTTAGATTGAAGATTATCTTGATGTGCTGATTGATGTTTGATTTTGAATTAGATAGTTGACATTTTGATGTTCAAAGTATTTTAATTTTTAGAAGTTAAATTCATTTGAAAGTTAAAATAAAATATGAAAGTTGAATAAAGGAATATTTAAATTGAAGTATTCACACCTCTGTGTTGTTCTGTAAGTTCAACAAAAACAGCATAACATTATAAGAAAAATTTGTCTTTAAATTATTAATTATTGTTATTATCTTGATTAAAAATTATTATTATTATGTAAATTCAATTAATTTCTATTTAAATTGAAGTATTCACACCTCTGTGTTGTTCTGTAAGTTCAACAAAAACAGCATAACATTATAAGAAAAATTTTTCTTTAAATTATTAATTATTGTTATTATGTTGATTAAAAATTATTATTATTATGTAAATTCAATTAATTTCTAAAAAAAGGAATGAAATTTCACATTGATAAAATTGATAAAAAATTAGATTAATTGAATAAAAACCTGTACTAAATTGATGTAGTGATCAACTGATTGAAATAAAAACTTTTTCCTATATTTCACAGAATCTTTATCCTGGTATCCCACTGGATGAAGATGGTGCCTCACCACCTCCCTACATATGAATATATTATTTTCATTATTTTTTGTTATTTATAAAGCTGCTTTTTTTCCCTTCAGTAATTGTATTTTTGTCACCTACACTCTTGGTTAATGCTAACATTTAGCACCACTTAAAACCAGCTATGCTACATGATAGCGTAGTGGGTACTATTTCTATGCTACATGCTAATGTAGTTTTTTGGCTCACTAAAACCACTACAAGCTTACTAAAGGTAAATATGAGTAGCATTAGCTGGTTTTCTTATAGCTCAGCTAATGCTGTGGAATTTATATTTGTGTTGGGAAGGGTGGCAAAGGTGGAGTGGTATGCGGAGTGGTGGAAGGTGTTGTGCAATCTGATCAATAGCTTTGGCAGAGGTGGAAAGTATCTGCAAAGTTATTTGCCTTTAGCAATGGGGATTTTACAGTGCTTTTCACTAAAAGTGGAGGAAAAGTGGAGTGTAGGGTTCATAGGGGCTGAGCGGTTATGCAGATTAGGAAATTGAACAAGGGTTACTCAGGAAGGTTCTGTGGGCCAGATTGGTACTAAGGGCTGTGGATCTGCAGGGGAAGGGGAGGATTGTTGACAAATAACAATCCAATCCAGTGGGCTGCGAGAAGTGGGGTAGTATTGGATGGCGGTAAGGGTTCTAGAAGTAAGGCGGGCACAGAATGGGTGATTGGGGCAAACAGATGCGGAGACAGAAACTGGGGGTACACGGGGGAATTGGGGAGATTGGGGTGTGAGATGGGAAGTGGAGGACATCAGAGTTGTATATATCATATATATGATACATATAACATACACTGACTTTTATAGCAACTTAAATATTCAAAAATAGGCATCTCTCATAAAATGAGGGCATTTTCACTCAATAAATGTCTTAGGGGGGATAAATGCGGAAGCGTTAGAGGATAGATAAGGGCCAGTTCACTGGGATATCTAGTCCAAAAGTGTAGGTTATTCATAGATTCTTATTGACTCAGTCTCAAAAAGCAGAACCATTGAGTTCAGTAACCTGTGGAAAGGCATCTTTGTGTACGGACAGGGTTTTTCTTTCCACAACGCTACAAAAAAAAAAATCAAATTTTCTGTAGAGTTAGTGCCCATAATTATGTGTTAACTGTAACTTCTTGTTAGTGAAGCACAAAATGCTAAAACTATCGGTAGCATAGCTGACCCACCCTTGATCTTATGCAGATTCCCGTAAATGGATTCCATTTTCTGGGTAGATATTAGGATATGAGGAGATGGGCTTGGTGCACCAGGCAACTAGGGGGATACTATGTGAACATCTCCATAAGGCTCTATACAAGTATGTCAACTATGGAATTGACATGTGTGAAGATGTATGGAGAAAATGTGTCAGAAATGATGCCTCTAATCATTATGAACTTTGCAAATGTTTAGCTTAGTAGTCCCGTTTCTATTGTAGTGCCACAGAAGTTCAGTGGTTTCCTTGTTGTGTTACAGCAGCTTTTACTTCATTAATGTCACCAATCTTGTGGCATTAATTGGTGTCTACTTTATTTCACAATATTTGTCCGTTGTTGATCTGAAATAAATGATCAAGTCAGAGTCTTTGAAATCTCAACCTCCTTGGTCCAGAAAGTCCCCAATAACTTGTTCTTTCCTTGGTTTGCTTCATTTTTTCATAATTCAAAATAACAAAGAATCTCTAGGTAAAATCAAAAACAACATTATTCCAACTTTAAGCTTATAAAGAACAACACAAAGAGTTAGTCGGTTGGAGGGAGTCCAACTGATTTGACTGTTTCAATGAATCACAACTGGGTGATTCAGATCTAATCATACCCTATTGCCAAGTCAGTTTAAGCTCCTCCCCTAATGGTGAAAAAAGGAGCGTATTTACTTGATTGAATTTTTGGACCTTGATCCTTTTAGGTTCTTCTCTTTATTTCGTACTTTGTGAATTGGCATGTTCATGATGCAAATGGTTAGCTCTGGGTAAATTTCTCTCGTGTGTTTATTCTATTTTAACTCACAGTCAAGCGAATGCTTCTGATTCTCGCTGCGATTGGTGCTGATACGCGATCAAAGTGAGTGATAGTGTCTCTTTCTGAGGAATAATTGGATGGAGTATCAGTTTAGGCTCTGCCTGTCATTCCGTGGGAGGAATCGCATCTAGGTATTTCACTTCGGCATCAGATAAACCTTGAGTAGCAAGAGTAATAAAAAAAGCTTGATAGAAAAGTATTTAATTGAAAAAAAAAGAAATCCACAAGAGCAAAGTATTAGAAGAATGTCAAGAGAACAATCAAAGTGAAAAGAAAATAATTCTAAAGCTAAACAATCATCGAATTTACATAGATACACAGGTGCAGCTGCAGAGATGCGTAGATCAGATTTCGGAAAATGTAAGGATGAATCTCTAGAAATAAAGCCGAGGAAAGGCGTTTGCTTTATTTTATGTATAACAGCGCCTGAAGCAAGGGGGGCAGACACATGGACTGTTTGTAGTTTGCATAATTGCGCAAAGATCACTCAAGTAGCTCATTGATACCAATCTTTCTTGCCATTGTTTAGGCAATCAGGTAGAGGACCAAGATGAAGGAAATTTTGTTGTTGCACTACGCTCCAAGATCGTTTAAAAGCTTCAACTGATTCTTCACTTAATTCGTGCTCTAAAATTAAACCACCTGGTAGAATTTTTTGCTGCTGATTCGACGCTCGTTGGATTGCGAAATCTTCAATACTTTTAATAACTTTCGTAATCGTTGGTGATGTGTTTGGGTCTGGTGTATCTATTAGATCTCCCGTCGCATAAGTCTGATTTAATCCCCAATCAACTGAATCGAAATTCCATATCACCGTTTCTAGTCCGAATACGTGCTTTTTTTATTTAAACAATCCCAACCCGACAAAAGAAAAGAATCGATGGAAGAAAAATAGGCGTAAGTAAAAATGTTATGGGTGTAAATAATTTATAGGAAATGAAATATATATGTATATATTACGATGACTCAAAGTGAAGGCGATGAATGATCAACCTTGGCAATCGCTCGTATCCGGTTGTCAATATTTCCGTAAGGAGGTCTGAAATATTTGGGAATCTTACCGGTCAAATCTGAAATTATTTGGATCGTCCATCCCAATTCACCCAACTGTTTTTTTTTTTTTTTTTTTTTTTTTCAGAAAAATACAAACAAATAATGAAATCAAGAGGGGTTAGGAGAAGCAATGGAAAATCGAAAGCGTTAGCATTTTTAAATATTTTTGTTGTTGTGATCATAATGGCTGTGGTTTGTTGAACTGTTTATTACCAGGTATGTACAGCTAAATGGTCGCCTCTTTGATCCGCCATGAGTGCTAAATCCCAGTGTTTCAGGACATTTCCTCCTATCTAAATCAAACGAAACCAATTAACAAAAACCAAAGCGTTCTGGGCTACTTGAAGCAGCCACCTCAAAGAATGAAGAATCGGATTTCTCAATTTGATACTGACCCAAAAATGGGTAGCTTTCACGTCAAATTCATCCAAAGCTTTGTAAAGGGATTCCGAAGGAGGCAACGGCCTAGATGATATCGAAAAGAAAAACCAAAGAACAGAAGACATGAAAGTACATGCGAATAAAATTAAAACAAGGTATATGGTCAATTGAAGGATGTGAAGAATGAAGTAGTTTGATGGTTTACCTACCCATCGTCAAAATTGACCACCCAAGTTCTATTATCCGAATCAATTATGTCCAAATCATCATGATAACCGTTGATAGAATTCCTCAAGCAACCTGTTGATTCCCAACTACAAGCAGCCAGCGGACCATGGCCAAGTTGAATACCTTCAGGATAGGTAACATAACCATTGCTCTGTAAAGAAGCAGGCGGTATAGAAAGATGATTGAGAAGTTCTTGCTGATTGAAACGTGTGGCCTCCTTTCGAATAAACTGCAGTCTTTGTATCCATTGCCGCTTCGGAAAAGGACCAATAGTGGAAGGAGAAGGATAGCTTGACATCCAGACCTGGGACCCAGCAAAATTAGTCCCCAGCCTTAACCGATTGGGTCTTAAATTCAATAAAACATTTGACATTCTTCCTCTCCTTCCATGGCCGATCCAATCGATTCGAGCATCTTCGGCTGAGAGAGGCGTTCCGGGGAATCGATGCCATAGACTTGTACTCATCAATCCACCAGGTGATTTGGATAAGTCATCACGTTGAAACACGAATCCTATCCATATCGCAATGCCGAGTGATAACATGACAATCCATCGAGGACTGGGAGCTGAGAGGTACGAGAGGAATGATTGTAGCATATTGCTCATTAGTAAATCACCTGGAAGAGTGATGCCTCATTTCTTTCCCACTACTACTTCGCTTATGTATGGATCTACGCGGTTCAAGTGAAGGTTGAGGGTCAATGCATTTCAAATGGAATTTCAACTTTCAGATAGTTTTATTAAAACATGTCAAATATAAATCCCAAGGAAAACCTTAAACATAAGTAGAAATACAAGGTGTAGCTTGATAGGGTTTGATGTGATGAGTGAGTTCATGAATAAAAAATGACCCTCATCTCTGAATATGGCTCCTAACTACATGTCCCTAGCAAGACTTGTTCAATATTTCACTGTGGAAAGCTTTTCTTACTTGAAGTAGACATCTTCAACCCCCAGTGGTATGCCAACAACTCTGAGCAACCATGGGAAAAGTCTTGGTGGTATATGCAAAGCAGCAGTTTATACAATACATTTACTGTGATGGGTATCTATTGCGGGCCCTCAGAGTCAGAGCATGGCACAAAACAAGACTAAAAAAAAACTAAAAAAAAAGAAAAAGAAAAAGGACAAGGAAAAAATAACAAAGAAAAAGAAAACAATAGGAAAAAGAAGTAGAAATAGAAATAGAAAAAGTAAGAGAAAGAGAAAAAGAAAAAGAAAAAGGAGAAAAGAGAAGAGAGAAGATAAAAGAAAGGAGAGAAAAGCTCTGTCCTACCACTATCTCACACCAATCAAAAGTCATAAACACCACTAAGTAGCACCACTCATCACTCTTAAGATCACTTTTTAATCTCATTAAATTTACACAAACTTCACCCTGCGTGCATGAATAATTCCCCCGTAACTACAGAGGAAAGTCCTAGATTTGTAAATTTTTTCAGGTAGTTATGGCATTTATTTCTCATCAGACAGATATGTAACAAGTGTCCATACGAATTGGGAAAATCAAATGATATATAGTGAGGAGAAAATGACATAAACGGATGAGGCATACAAATTGAGAAAATGACATAAAACAGATGAGAAAACGGGTCAAAGCTTTAAAGTTGGAATAAGCACCGGTCTTATAACAAAACAAGGAGGCTTATCTTAGATAGCCCTACTACTGCTTTCCGGCCCTCCCTTGGATTGGGTACTTCCATAAAGTTGAGGAATTTGTACTCAATCTGTGAGGGCTATGAGTATCCAATGCAGACTTGGATAACGGCGGCCTGTTGCTAGGGGGGGCGGTCATCATTAAATCCGGGCATCCTGATCAGGATATTGACCATTATGTAACTGTCTATCACCTAAAGAGGATCTCCCAAAAGGTGATTTAGAGGGGAATTTTTCAACACCCACTTCACCCTCCCTTCCTTTTTTTGCACCACCTCAATCAATCAAAAAAAAAAAAAATTAGAGCTTTTCCCAATTTTCTTTTCCCAATATCCAACATGGATCTTTCCATGTTGGATCCTTTTCTTTCCTCTCCTTCCTCATTAAATTCTAGATCCAATTCCCCTCCTCCCAAATTAATTGATAATAATCAACGAACTTAAACAATTCAAAACAACAGCATAATGAATATTGATGATCAAAAACAAGGCAAAGAAGAAATGATCCTCAGTGTAGACTTAGCTCATGACATTTCAAAAAAAAAAAACTGAAGGAGGATTCTCTATATCAAATGATGATTGCTCAAAATTGATTAGCTTATTAGAAAAAGAACAAAATATGTTTTTTACCAAATTCAACAAAAAAATTTAAAAAAAATTAAAACAACTGTGATAAGAATCTTAACAAACTAACTGCAGAAATAGAAAATTTGAAGAAGAATCAAAATATCTTTAATAATGATCAAAATTTTAATATAATAATTACTCCTCCTTTTTTAAAAACTATTAGTTAATCTATTCATAATCCTGTTAGCTTGAGAAATCAACCAGTCAATCCTTTATCTTGGAGTAAAGTCATAAAAACAAATTATCATAATCATAATCAGAACAACATGATCACCAAAAAAAATCAAAGAGCAGAAGAAAAGACTTATAGTAGTGTGATGGGGCAAAATAAATTTGTTTCCCCATTAAATTTGAGAGGATTGTTGAATCCTTGGTCAAATCAGTTGATTAATTGCTTCAAGCCTCACCGCTTCATTATTTGCATCATTCAAGGTACCAAACCATTCAATATATGAAAAGAAAAGAAATCAGAACAAAAATCTTGTTGGTCCTTTGAGAAATGGACACTTGGAAGCCGGAAGGATCTTGGGTCAAAGTCAAAGGAGTGTTGAAGCTCCCATCTGTAAAACTTAAATTCTTTGTAAACTCAAGATCTTTAGCCTCCTGGCTTTCAATAAACAAACATGCAACCCAGCCCTAATCACCAAGCAAGTTACCTTCCCAGTAATTATTCATTCAGTTTCATTGAGCTTTGAAATAGAAAACAAAAAAAAAAGTTGAAGAATTATGTGAAGAAAATGAAATTCAAGTTTATCAAATGATAATACTGGGTGCTGAGGTAAACCCAAAGGAAAAAATAAAGCTACTGGTTCAGTTGTTATTAACTTCAAAGATAAAATATTAGCAAATCAGATTGAAAAAGGAGGAATTTTTTTAAAATAATTATTCTTGAGAGGGATGCAGTGCACCAAAGCTCCAAATCAATGTTTTAAATTCCTTGAAATAGACCACACTTCTAGCTTTTGCAAGAATCAACCTGTATGTATTAAGTGTGGGGAGATTCATAATTCTAAAAATTTTGAAAATTTTAGTACATATGAAATTGGGTGTTATAGATGTTGTTTTTCTACTGTATTGTGCTTTCATCCTCATTTTCCCCTTTGAATATTTTCTACTTTTATTCATTTTTATATATTTTAATAATTTTCTAAAATAGTAATTTTTATCAAAAACATAACTCAGTAGTCTTATGTTTTTTTTAGTCATCTGATGTAATTAATGGTAGTAGTTAAATTATGAAGGTTCTGAAAATGATGGTCTTTTAAAGAACCAAGTTGTGCTTTAAGTACACAAGATTGAAGACAAGCAAGTTTAAGCAGAAGCACACCTTTTAAAGAACCAAGTTGTGCTTGAAGTACACAAGATTGAAGACAAGCGAGTTTAAGCAGAAGCACACGTAGAGATGCAATATGCAATTGATGTGTGTTAATTTAAATGTAAGAAAATTGAATTTAACAGATAAAAACACTGAGGAAACTATTAAAACATAAAATGAAATGAGTTAAATAGTATTAAATTAGGTTTTGGAACTGAAACCTTGTTTATCATTGTTGTGCAGTTAGGTCTGATTCTTGGTTTTCTTGACGTCTTAATATAAATTAGTGGTCATATTGATTTATCTAAGATAGTTTATGGTAGTTAGCCATATTAGTGGTCTTATATATCTATTGTAATTCACGTCAGTCAGTTACAATAGTGGTCTATTTATTTATCTTATGTGATTCATGTTAGGGCACATTAGCATCTTTTTGTCCTGATTCCATCATAGTGACTCAGATGATTTATCTCTCACTGATAAACATGTTAGTTTAATTAGTTAGATATGTCACAGTTGTGTGACATGTAATTTTCTCTTATTATATTTTTTATTTTTTTCTATGAAATGAAAGTCATTGAGTTTAGAGTCTTTTAATCAATAACCAACAGGCTCTCAGTTCCCTCACTGCTTGGTCAAAAATTTCTCCCTTGTTCTTAAATTCACTTTCTCAAGGTATATATCTGCTTAAAGACAACAATATATGCATTAATAAAAAAGAAAGAATATAATCAAACAAGCCCAACTAATCCTTTCAACATTGACCATGATGACTTATAATTTAGACACTCCTCAGAAGGAAGTCTATAAGAATTTTTCCTTTGAAAAAAAATTACAAAAACATGCAAGATCTTAAAAATAATGAAATAATAAACTTTTGAATTTTCCAATTGAAGACTTTCATTCTAACTTATATATATATATATGTATACAAAACATATATTGTCTTAATTTCAGACATTCCTCATAATTTTTTCTTTTTTTTATTTTTCTTTTAAAAAAAATAATAATAAAAAAGATGGAATTCTGTGTACTTCCTTTTTCTTTTTTCTTCTCTCTCATTTTATTTTTTTTTTTTAAAAAAAATATTGACAATAATTACATACAATAATCAAGAAAAATTAAATCGTCTATATTAAATTTATTCAATCTACTATCAAATGCTATTTGTTTTACAAGAAGAATATTTTGTTATTTTTTCTTTTTTATACATAAAAATAATCAATTATTCTCTTTTCTTTTTTTCTTTTTTTCTTTTTTTCTTTTTTTCTTTTTTTCTTTTTTTCTTTTTTTCTTTTTTTCTTTT
>JNCO01008036.1:0-11723 GCA_000785685.1 Uromyces viciae-fabae | reverse complement strand
CACATTACTTGGAGTACGATTAGTTAAATAAACGGCTGTATTAACTGCTTCTCCCCACCAGATTAATGGTAATTTAGATAGGTTCAATAAACATCGAGCTTTTTTGATAATTGTTCGGTTACTTCTTTCAGCGAAAGGATTCTGCTCTGGTGAGTATGGAGCTGTTCTCATTGGATTAATACCTTTTGCTGAGAAATATTCATCGAATTGTTTATTCACAAACTCACCACCATTGTCGGATATTACATTTTTAATTTTGTTCCCAGTTGTTGTTTCCATTAACTCAAAAATTTGTTTCAGATTATCAAAAGCTTGCGATTTTGAAGAAAGGAATCGAACGAATCTTCACCACCATTGTCGGATATTACATTTTTAATTTTGTTCCCAGTTGTTGTTTCCATTAACTCAAAAATTTGTTTCACATTATCAAAAGCTTGCGATTTTGAAGAAAGGAATCGAACGAATCGGAATCTAGATTTACCATCGATATTAAAAAATAAGAATTGTTTGATACCGTTTTTGGAGTAATTGGTCCACATAAATCCATGTGAACATATTGAAGAGTTTCCGATGGCTTTGGAAAAGAACTGGAATAACTTTTATGAGCTGATTTTGATAAAAGACATGAATCACAATCGATTTCATTGATTTTAATTGATGGGAAAGATTTCTGTAGATATTGTTTATTTGGATGGCCTAATCGTTGATGTAATAAATCCGGGGAAACAGTAACATTATTGCTTATGAATGGATTTGAAATAGTAAAAACTCCTGATCTAAAGCATCCTGTGAAAATGATATTCCCGTCTATTGTAGTGACATTATATTTAAAAGAATTATAAAGAGGACACGGTGGTTGGGATTGAAAATCGGTAGTTGGCGGATACAGAGCAACGGTGGTTGAAATCTGAGGCAGGTAACTGATGAAGTCCGTGTACACCTCAAAATGCTCATCAAGTTAGAGAGTTCTTACCGCAACGGTGGTGGATGCTCTAAGACTAGGAAACTATGTCAAAGTAAGATTCAGAATTGAGCGCAGTGATTCCTCACTGGCCCGATCCGCGGATCTTCTTGATACTTTTGAATCTTCGGTGTCCGGTTTGCATTCTTAGTCCCCGATTGAAGAATCATCTTTGAAAAAGAAATTCTTGATTGAAAATGAGAAAACGTTTTGTGCACCAAATGTATGTAGGAGATTATCAATATTATGTACGCATCCCGATGCACAGATCGTTGAGGAGTGGATAACTTGCAGATCCCGACAGATCCTCCTCGCGCATTCAGTAGCCTCCAGCTGGTTTTTGAGCGACCAGTGGTTAAAGGCAATTTCGAAAGACTTACGCTAGCTAGATTTGAAAAAGTACAAAAAAATGATGGATGAATTCCATGAATCATAAAATCAATCATTCATAGAAGATTTCTTAAGAAAGGAAGATTGGACAAGGAAAGAATTAAAGCAGAATATGAATACCACAACAATTTCTTCATCGCCGACGAGATTACCTGCAATGAATGATTCAGCTCCACTAGCGCAAGATAATCATGATTTATCTAGTAATAGAAAGAAGGATACCATAATGACTACTTTCAGTTTACCATCGGCTCACTGTGATCTAAGCCCAAGCAAGCAAGAAGATTGCGAAAAGTTTGAAAGTGTGGCGGACCAAAAACTTCGACATATGAGTAAGGATGATCAGGCGTTGGCTAAGCTAGGTTATAAATCTGAATGTAAGTTGCTACAATCTACATGAAGAAAACTTTCAATTCAAAATTATTCTAAAATTCCAGAGTTTACGATTTTATTTTTTATTCTAGTTGAACGTGAATTTGGGTATCTTGGAACATTATCCTTTGCTTTTTCGGTGGTAGGATTAAGTTCTTGCGTAACAAGCACGGTTAGCATACATATTCTTCAAAACTGCACACATTCATCTTTGATATTAAATCTTACTAAACTATATCTCTGTAGTTCAACACACCTTTCCAATCAGCTGGGCCAGCTTCAGTGGTATGGTGTTGGCTAATTGGTCAGTTTCACTTTCTCTCATGGTTAAACTGACTACAATTTATTGACTGAAATATTTCATAAACGAAAAATCAGGTTCAGTGATGTGTATGACAATAGCCGCATCTGTGTCGGAACTTGTGTCTGCTTTTGTGAGCATAATTTTACCCAAAAATGAGATTGAATTTATATTATTTATCTATTTAAAAAGAAAAAACGAGAAAAATTAACATCTAACTTTTCTTGATTTTAATGTCGTTGTCTTTATATATAGCCAACTTCTGGAGGTCTTTATAGTGCCTCTGCATTTTTAGTTCCAAAAAAATTCAAAGCTCCAGTTGGATTTTTGGTTGGTTGGTTGAGCATCTTAGGTCAAATAGCTGCCGTCGCTAGTCCTGAGTTTGCTCTCAGTCAAATGATTTGGTCTGCTTATTCTATATCACAAAATGGGAATTATTCTCCGTAAGAGTTTTTTAATTTTGATGATTTCTTTAAAGAAGAAATGAAAAATCTTTAGATGTTAACACTTTGGAACGTGTCTGCCCTAACAAAATAATAAAATAAAATTATTGCAATCACTCCATCCTTAGCTCCAAATTACAAATCGTTGGAGTCTTTGCAGTCTTGCTTGTGATTCACGGCTTATTAAATTCTATCGCAACGAAAAAATTAGCTAAAGTGACGAGATCGTTCATATTCTTTAACTTTGGGGCCACTTTTACGATTATTATTGGTCTTTGCCTCAGCGGACCACCCAAACAAAGTTTCGAATACGTATTTACCAAAATCGTAAATCGTACTGGTTGGGATTCTACCCCTTTGGCTTTTATGATGGGCATTCTGAGTGCTGAATGGGTCAGTATTTCTTTAAAACAACAAATAAATAATTCATGGAGGCTTTCTGACTCAACTCTTACATTATTTAATTAAATGTGCAAATTTTCTGACTCGTGTTTTTTTTTTTTAAAAAAAAAAGACACTGAGTGATTACGATGCAACAGCACATATCTCTGAAGAAATTAAGAATCCAGCTTTAGCAGCCCCTTTGGCGATAATGACAGCGATCAGTGTAACAGGAGTTCTGGGATGGATTCTGAATTTAGTACTTGTATTATATTCACCTGATTTGACGACATCACCAACACCTTACTTATTTGATCAAGGATCATCACCGATTAATTTCAACAATACAACGTCCACTACAAGTAATCCTGCCTCTTCCAGTGATCAATTAATTGTAGCCACAATTTTATCGCAGAATTTAAGCACTGGATTATTTTACTTTACTTGGACGTTAATTTGTATCAATGCGTTCTTTCAAGTGAACACCGTTTTACAAGCTTGTTCAAGAACTTTATTCGCTTTTAGTAGAGATGGTGGTCTACCGGACAAAAGTTTCTTTGGAAAATTATCTAATCATACTAAGATCCCTTTGCGTGCTGTTTGGGTTGTTATCTTCATCTCTTTATTCTTGGGATCTCTAGATTTTGTTTCAACTGTAGCTGTAAATGCTGTTTTCAGGTATGGCTTCTTTCCTACGTTTTTTTAAACCCATCATCTTTTTCATTCAAACAAGCCTAATAACCTAAGTTCTTCTCTTTTTCTTTTTGCTTTTCTTCTTTTGACAGCTTATGCACAATTGTAAGATTTTACAAAATTACTCTTTCCTCCTTTCTTCAAGGTCAAAATAAACAAATCAAATATTTTATTTATTTTTACTTTTATTTTGTCTTCTGGATCAAAAAGGCTTTAGATTCATCCTACGCGATTCCAATTGCCATGAAAATGCTATTTAAAAATCATCCTGATGTAAGCTAAACTTTTTATCCAAGCGAAAAAATCCTCATTCAAGTATAAAAAAGAAATTCACTGCGGAGAATGAATTGATTATTTAAAGAAAAAAGAGAAAAATTGTGACTGATCAAGGCTAATTGTTTGAATTATTAAAAAAAACTCTTCCCTTGATAAACACAAAATGAACAAAATTTGATTTAGGTGAAATTCAAACCAGGGAAATTTAATCTTGGAACTGGGGGATTGATGTGGTTTGTCAATTCCATATCAGTCTTATGGGTGATTTTTATTTCAATCATTCTAGCATTTCCTATGGTACAGCCGGTCACTATAGGGAATATGAATTATTCGTATGTTTCAATCCCTTTCTTTTTCTTCAGTTGAACTATAATTTTCCTTTTCTCATAAAAGACAAAGGCATTATGATATCCTTACATTTCGTGCTTTTTTTCGTTTTACCCTAGTTCTGTTATCACCATAGCTGTCGTAATTTTCTCAAGTTCTTGGTACTACTTCTATGCCTATAAATGGTACAAGGGTCCCAGATCAAATTTGCATCTGTAATCTAACTAATGTATCTGTACATGTAAAAGAACATTCTCTTCAGGGTTTTTTATTTCATATCGTTTTCTGAAAAAAGTAGATCCATCAATGGATAAAACTTGATGTACTTTCACTATCGTTATTATTGCCCTTTTTCTTTTAGTTTAATCAAATGTACTCAAATTAATAGCGATAGATCTTTATCATTTTTTCATGTCATAGTGTTAGGTTATTGAGGGCGAAAAAAGAGTTACCGGTTGTATTACAAAAAAAAAAAAAAGGAAATGAACCATAAAGAATTTATTATTCACGTTTGGCTTATCCGGCTTATCCCTAGACAGAGAATTATAGCTTAAATGAATCAAGTGAAGAAGAATTGAAGAATTGATTTTAATGAAGCGAACAAAAAAGAGTAAATCAAATGTGTGTTGCTATGTTTATAAATAAAGCAGCATGAAATCGCTCAAAGGTTACATTAAAGAGAATGTGATAGGTATAAATAAGGCTTTCATCGAGCCCATTGTTTCCCGGATGGATTTGGACGGGATCGATAATGATCCTTAGCCAGTGCTTTAGAGCCGAGTTGTTCTTTCCGACGATTAGGATTACTGGGCCTTCTAGACATGAGCTTCTTAGGGGCTGGGCCATCATTATCGTCATCATCACCCTCACTAGCATCAACTCCATCATCGCCTATTGTTTGTTCGCTTTTGCTTAACTTGTCTCTTTTTTTGTCAGTATTCTTCAACGAGCCCACTGGGATATTCACTGCAGGTGGGACACTGAATCCAAACGCCTGTCCTACTTTGTTCAAATCCAACTTGTTCACATCAAAAATCTTCTTCAGGCTATAGGATGCATAAGATTGAATGTATGATCTAAACCCATCGCGTGCAGATTGATGCAAATAATAATTCTTAGTAATTAATTTTGTAAGCTAAAGAATCGTAAAAAAAAAAAAAGAGAAAATGTAAATAAATAATCAAATTATCTTGGCATAGAAATGAAGGAGAAAAGACAACTCAACTTGACCTTGAACGTTGGCCAGTTTATCCAATGGAAAGCTATATTCATTTAAAGGAACCTTTGCGAGTTTCAGGAATCTCAGGAAACCTAATTCAGATGGAAGCAGGAATAGTAAACTTCGACCGGATTTACCAGCCCGAGCTGTACGACCAACTCGATGAATATAATCTCGAGGGTCATCGGGAGGATCAAATTGAATGATCCAATCAACTTTCGGAATATCTAGTCCTCGTGCTGCGACATCTGTACATAGCAATATTCCAGTTGTAGCATTACAAAATTCAAAAAATGTGTTTGTTCGTTTTTGTTGCTTTTGTTTACCCTGTTGAAGAGAATATACAAGATGTTGGCATATATTTATTAATTGTTTGCATAGTTTTCTTGGTGGAGAGATTGTTTATGCATAGATGATAATCTTTAACTCTCATTTCTTTTCTCGTATTATTAAGGGAGATATGGAATTGTTGTAACTTACGTGAAGATCCAAGACTGGTATGTCGATATAATTGAGCAATTCAGCATGATATTTGACTGAATTGCAGGAAGAAAAAAAGACGATGACCTTTTTCTTTAAGGATTTCTTTAAGAAAGTGAATAAAAGAAGGAAACGTTTATCGGATTCGCAAACTACATAGCCCTGTTCCAGACCTTGTACAGTTGCTTCTTGTTTGTCCGCATCGACGTTTATATAAAGTGGTCCAGGTCTAAGTGAGATTCTTGCCAGGTCTTGTACTTTGGTGGTTTGAGTTGCTGAAAATAGCATTGATTGTCGGTTTTCAGACGGCAGTAGTGAGATTATTTGTCGCATTTCATCTTCAAATCCAATTTCTAATATCCGATCCGCTTCATCTATCACTAATGCTTTCAAATTTGAGAACACAAAACCTTTAGTGTTCTAAAAATAAAAAGGAGAATTTCCAAATTGGCATTTTATATATATACATTTATTTATAATTGATGCAACAAAAAGAAAATTAGTAACATTGACAGTATCAAAAGAGAAGTACAATCTCAAAGATTTGGGATTACTCACTTGAAGGTGATCTAAAAGTCTACCGGGAGTACTAATTAATAAATTTACACCTTTGACCAGTTTTTCAGCTTCCGCTTTTCGATTTGCACCTCCGATTACTATCGCAAATGTTTGACTGTGGTGCTTCAATACCTCTTGAGCAACACCAAAAATTTGCAAAGCCAATTCCCTGGTAGGTGAAACGATAATCGCACCTGTGCCTTTATAAAAACCAATTTTTTAAATTCAATTTTTAAATTTTTGAATTTTTTTTTTTCAATTTATTTAGATCTCAAGAAAAAACAAACCATTTCGAGGTTTGAATTGTAGTCTACTAAGCATTTCGACGGCAGGAATCAAGAAAGCTAAAGTTTTTCCACTTCCAGTTCTAGCTGCACCTAAAACATCACGACCAGTCATTAATGGAGGGATTGTCCTTGCTTGAACTTCAGTCATATGAGTGAATCCCATGTCCTTGATGGCTTGAGCAGTGCCAGGAGATAGATCCAATGAAGTAAATTCCTTTGATTCTTCTTTATCATTGGATGTCATTGCACCTGTTGTTTTTTTTTTTTTTTTTTTTTTTTCAGTTGAGTTTTTTTAATTTTTTGTTTTGGTTGAGTGTTACACTGCGTGACACTCGCATAAAAATGGGCAAACTCTTGCAGTGGGACGTCTTGTAGACCAAATTCAATTTAAATTGGTTTTTTTTTTCTATTTTTTTTTTTTTATTTAATTTTTTAAGTCAAAATTGCTATAAAAAATTAATAAAAAAATGCCAAAAACTGATTAAACATATAAATTTGTGAATTTTAGGAAATAAATTTGAAAAAAGAAAAAAAATCAAATTCATGAGCATTATTTGTAAAAAAAATAAGAAAGACAAGCAAGAGACAGGATACTTAATAATGATAAAAAGTAGTAAAGTAAAGATAAGATAAGACAGAATGTATGTGTATGATTTGTATATAATAATATAATATTATTTTTATTTTTGGAAACAAAATTCAAATATAAACCAACATGTAGGATTGTTTAGTTATACCTTCCTTCTACCTGATCCACGCACTTTTTTGAAAAAATACTGAATAAAATTGATAAAGAGCTCATAAGCCAATGAAAAACATAAAAAAAAAAATAGACTGGTATCTTTAGAAAAGGAAAAAGCTGACTTGTTTGGACGTTGTTTGAGTATGACGAACGTGTCGTACATAAGGTTGCAAACTTAATCTTCTTTCATCATCTAAATCAAATTGAGGTTGATAATACCAAAGTGCTTCTAAAGGTTCACCAGATGCATCCTATAGATGAAACATCCATGAAAATTTTTTGTAAAAAATGATATATGAAAATTGAACGGATGAACTTTTTTCATATGACATAATAAGCCATGACAAACCTTGAGTCCTTCATTCGTCACGCAGCCAAACATGCCAGTTCCATCTAATCTCCAATGATTTTGTAGGGTCTCCAACATGACGGTACGACACGCATTGACAACGCGATCAACCTTGATTTCAGAAGGTTGTCGAAGTTGATCTAATGAAGGAGAACCAAAGTTGCCTTCGGAGCCAAAATGATTGTGATGGGGTTTAATATCAACAGAAGCAAAAGGTTTTGTATCCACAGATTCATCTTGAGGTGAAGGACAGAGTGATGGTAAAGGTGCAGATAAACATTCGCGTTCTTTTTTTAGTCCAATTTCTGAAGGCTCCATTCCAAAAATTTCGTCGTGTCGAGGGACGGGTCGAGGTGAGGAGCGAGATGATGTGGGAGTGGGTAAGAGTGAAAGAACAGCTTCAGCTAGACTGGGTTGAGTTTCCAAAACCGCTCGGACAACTTCTGTGGTACTGACTGTTGCTCGTGATGAGAAGACTACTGCAGAAGCTATCAAACCAGGTAAATCTAATCCCATTGATTCAATTACACTACGCACTCTTTCCGATGGGGGTAGATTGTGAATCTGTGAGTCATATGTAGGACGAAGGATTGGAGATGAATATATTTTTTTGGATACCAATGAAGGACTATTAGGTGAATAAGAGTTGGGAGGAGGGAAATCAAGAGGTTTTGTTTCTGAATTTTGAACGTCTGAGGGAGTGAGTGAGGAAAATGGGGAGTGACTAGTTTTGGTTTTGGAGTAATGAGTTGTTTGCCTAGTTGAGCTTGGACCCACACCAACTAAGCTACTTTTCCGTTTACGACCTCGAGTACTAAACTTATGATTATTCTGACCATCAGTTGATAAATTGGGTGATATTATAGTAGTACTAGTGGCAGTAATAGATTGTTTTGATGAGCCGATAGGGCGATTACGAACTCGTTGGGTAGAAGGATCATCAATTTTGACAAAACATTCTACCTTCTTACCACCGTAAAAACCAAGTTCAATTTGTTCACCATCACGTCGTTCGAGTTCGACACCAGCACTGGAGCCTTCTTCGAAACGTTCGCCATCTACCATCAAGCCGTTCTGACCTTTGACTACAATGCGAATATTCAGACCACCTAGTGGAGGAGCAATCAATGTACAGAGACAATGAGTGCGGGAGGCATGGGTAAATGATTTGGGAAGATGGATTGGGACGAGGATCGATTTGGGAGTGATCTCATTTGAGATAAGGGATAGATCGGGTTTTCTACCGAAGACGAGACAATGGCCTGGTTGTATTGGAATTCGAATGGGAGGAGAGGGGGTCCTCTTAGATTTGTGATTTTGTTTTGAAGAGAGATGATTCTTGAGAGAGAGTGGATGAGGGGAAGTATGATGAGCTATTGTAGTTGGAGATGAAGCTATTGTTGAAGATTTTTGTAGATTGAAGTTGTGAGTAGATTGGAATGATTCGAGAGATGTGAGCATGCGGAATCCGAATGGCTTGGATTTAAAATTTGAAAGGATTTTTTATTTATTAAATTAAATTAAAATCGAAGAAAAAAAAAAAAATTAAATTTAGATTCTACTGCGGCGAAGCTGCAAAATATATCCCTTTTGCCCCGCTAAAACAGGCTATTGTGGAGCTTTGTGTTCAAGTAGGCGAACTCTGAACCATGAACAAATATCACAAATTTTACCCCTCCGGTTCATTAATTTTAAACTGCTACAATCATCCATCAGCATCTCTGACTTTGTTTTTATCGTGATTGATCTCTTTTTTTTTTTTTTTATTCCAACTCATCAAAAACACTATTTTTTTTGTTTCTTTTCAGATCAAAGCAAACAGGAAAAAGCAATATTCATGTTGATTCATTCACTGATGAAATTTTGTAGCCAATTAGGATTTTCCTTCAAATCAAATCTTGAATCTATCAAATTTGAATAGTTCAATATATTTGGTTTTCAAAGTTCACATGTCGCATTTTTTCTGATGAAAGATAAAACTTCAATTGCAGTCGTCATAAAAAGAGTTTATGTTTAACCTTCAATAAATGCATACTATTTTTATGATCCCTGCAAATAGAGTTTGATGAACTTGCTTTATGTGGTCCTACAAAATGTGACATATGAACTTGGAAACTATTTAATGTTTTTGTAGATATCAATGATGGAAATAGCTATTTTTATAAACTTCGATGTTGTCACATCAACTTCAATTAGCGAAATTCCTTGTGATTTTATTGATTAATTGAAATTTCATCAATTAATCTTATCAATTTCTCATCATCATTTTCTATACAGACAATTCTGCTCTCAGATCTCATCATTTGTATGCAACCAATTCTACTCTCAGTTATATTTTTTTCTTTCATTTTTCATCATTTCACTTTTATGTTGACCTATCCTGACACATATTTCTTTCATTTAATAGATTGAATCAAGAGTATTTTGCATTTGTAACATCAGAAATATGGTTCAAGGTAATAGATTGTAAGATGAGGGATGGACAACGCACTGACAGTGGAGCCTACTCATGCAAAGCTGCGGGTTTGGCCCCCTGGAGGTTTGACCAGAGGTTTTAAATACAACACAGCTCATGCAATTATTCCTAATGCACAAGTTACTAGTGAACTCTACCTTCTTCCATGGGAAGTGTTAAAAAGCCCAGTAGAAAAATCTTGTCCTCTCACTACTATTAAAGATAAAAATAAAAATAAAAATAAAAATAAAAATAGAAATAAAAATAAAAATAAAAATAAAAATAAAAATAAAAATAAAAATAAAAATAAAAATAAAAATAAAAATAAAAATAAAAATAAAAATGAAATAAAAATAAAAATAAATAGAAAAATAAAATTAAAATTAAAATTATAATTAAAATTGAAATTAAAATTAAAATAAAAATAAAATTTTGAAAAAGAAAACGGACTTAAAAATTAATAGTGAATTAATTTTTATGTTATGTTAATTTTAATATAAAATTCAAGATAAAAATATTATCAATAATAAATATAATTTATTATAAAAAACAAATTAAAATTATTAAAAATTGATGAATTAATTAACCAGTTAAATATTAAAGAAAATACAAAATAAATAAGTCATTAAATAAATTTAATAGTATATTTAGGTCATTTTTATAATCTGCCTTTAGGTAAATAATTAATTAAAAAAAACTCGTTAAAAATGCATTTTGTATTTTATTATTTTTATTTTTGCTTCAAAATTAACTGAAATAAAATTATTCTTTAGTTGTGCAAATTTTATAACTACATCCATTTCTGCACCTTGGGGGAATTGGTTATTGAAATGTGTGACCAAATCTTGACAATTCTCCAGGTTAGCTTGGAGCTCAAAGCCTTTCCAAATCTTTTGGCTCTCAAGAGATGTCCTGAGGTCCAAAACCTTTCCAAATGACAAGCTACTTTCACTCCTTCTGTCTGACTAGGCAGTCAAGGTTTTTTACTACTTCACAGCCTTTGATTTTGATAAGGTCTGTTTTTGGTGGCTGTTGGTCTGGAATCCAGTTGGTTTGATGCTTACATAGGAATGAGACATGAAAAGGTGGGTGGAGTCCTAGAGTAGGTGCTCAAGAGTCAAGACTAAAGCTATATTTGATTCTCTTGACGATAAAAGATTTTTCACAAGAGCCTTCCAAATCATTTTTTGCTGTGTTCATTCATGTGAGTGATCACATTTTCATGTGCATTATTGTCCAGCTTTTCTGTGATTACTGTCAAATGAATAATGATTTGAAAAGAATTAAAAGAACTAAAAACTTAAAAACTACAATTAGTGAGTAAAAAGTTCATAAAATAAATAAAAATTAAAAAACAAAAATAATTAATATAAATAACTAATTAAAAACATTAAAAATAAAATTATCAAAACAAGAGAAAAAGTTATTAAAAATCATAACAAATACTGTGAATAAAAGAATAAAAAATGTTTTTAAATAAATTAACAGT
>KN362905.1:309-11724 GCA_000785685.1 Uromyces viciae-fabae | reverse complement strand
TATCATGTTAGGTAGATCTAATGTCATTTAAGGTAGATACAATGCCAGTTTTGTCTGATATAATATCATATTTTTCCAACTGATGCAACACCAGTTGTATGAATCTGATACAATCATACTGGAAGTGATACAAGCCATATCCTTAGGAAGGATAAGCCGTTAGACATCCTTACCCATAACCCTATCAATATAAAAAGGGCTGAACTTTTTGAAGTCCAACTTCCCCAACGGGTGGGAGGTCGGAATATTCTGTTGTAACAACTAAACCAGATCCCCTTCCTTAAATTGTGGACCCTGCCTAGTGCGTTGGTCAAAATATTTCTTCTGAAGTTCCCTGGCGTTGGCCAAATTTTCAATCAAGATACGTTGAACTACTTCCAAACAATCCACAAGAGTCTCCGCTGCTGGGACCACTGAACCCTGTGGCAAGTTGTTTAAACGGGGGTGATAAGCTTTTTTCATAAAAGAAAGGGGAGAACCCTGTAGAAGCAGATATAGATGAATTGAAAACAATCCCAGATAGAGGGAGTAGTTGAGACCAGTCATCTTGTTGCTGCGAGATGAAGTGTTGAAGATACTTCTCGACCGTTTGGTCAGCAAACTCTGTCTGTCCGTCAGTCCGAGGATGCCAGCGTTCAAAGGAGCAGGTTTGATACAGAGAAGACATCGGACTTCCTTCCAAAACCTAGACACAAATAATGATCCCCTATCAGACACAATCTTGTCTGGGAAGCCATGGTACCTGATAAATTTATCAATAAATTGGTGAACAAATTCTTCTGCTTTCCATGACTCGTATGCAGATACAAGATGAACCCCCTTTGTGAAGTGATCCACAATGACGAATATAGAGTTGTACCCCTCCAATATTGGTAGCTTCACAATACAATCAATGCCAATGGTGCTCCACGGCCTACTTGTAATAGACAAAGGAACCATCCATCACGGGAATTTTGGAGCAGAATGCTTAGACCATTGACAATAAATACAGGACTTAGTGTATTATAAAACATCCTGACAAATACCCGGCCAAGAAAATGTCTAAGTGATGGCCTGCAGTGTCTTCAAAGCACCTGGATGTCCTGCAGAACTGTCGTCATGGAGAACCTTCAAAATAGTGGGTCATAGAGAGGGAAAATTTGATCTTTATGCCACCATAAACCTCCTTCCAATTCCAACCCCTTGGAGTCTTCATCTTGTGGGGGATCTTCATCATAACCCTGATTAAGTAACCTAATGAACTGTGCTGATGCCGGCACAAAAAAATGTTGGAACCCCGCAATCGTCCCGCCGTATCAGATTTTGGAGTAGAATGCTTAGACCATTGACAATAAATACAGGACTTAGTGTATTATAAAACATCCTGACAAATACCCGGCCAAGAAAATGTCTAAGTGATGGCCTGCAGTGTCTTCAAAGCACCTGGATGTCCTGCAGAACTGTCGTCATGGAGAACCTTCAAAATAGTGGGTCATAGAGAGGGAAAATTTGATTTTATGCCACCATAAACCTCCTTCCAATTCCAACCCCTTGGAGTCTTCATCTTGTGGGGGATCTTCATCATAACCCTGATTAAGTAACCTAATGAACTGTGCTGATGCCGGCACAAAAAAATGTTGGAACCCCGCAATCGTCCCGCCGTATCAGTCACTGCCAGTATTATTGTATCAGACCCCTTCAACTGGTGTTTCATCAGTTGGAAAAATCTGATATTATATCAGACAAAACTGGCATTGTATCTAACTTAAATGACATTAGATCTACCTAACATGATATTAAATCTAAAAAAACAGATATTTCATCTACTCAACCTCTTTAATATCAACACCTGAAATTTTATATCACATTTTTATGTCTGATGCAACTGTTTGGCCCATGGACATAATGTCAGATAGAAAAATCTGATATAAAGTCAGTTATGTTGATATTAACAGGTTGAGTTGATATAATATCCTCTATGATAGATATAATATCATTTTTGGTAGATTTAATATCAGCTCTAGTAGATACAATACTGGTTTTGCCTGATATAATATCACATTTTTTTGTCTGATTTAATGTCAGATTTGGGAATCTGATACAATCATCCTTTCAGTGAGTACTTCCCTTGTCAGCAAGGAGATTCCCTATAGACAAGGGAAGCACATCAGCAGCCTTATCTGAATTTAAAGGTGAAGCATCAGAAGTGGTACTCCCTTTATTGACAATGGCCAGTTCAATTTCTGGAGGAACAACGTTGTTGCGATCAAACTGTGCAGGTGTGTAAATCAACCCCTCCGTCCTCAAGAGAGGAGACGGTTTGTCCTCCACACCATCGCCATCCACATAGTCTGTCCTGCGCGTCGCGGGGTCCGCCGGATTTTTTCGACTTGCGATATGGTGAATCTCAAAGTTAAATGAACCTAAAAACATAGCCCACCTGGCTTGTCAATCAGATAAATGAGAGGATTTCATGAACAATTGCAGATTTGAATGATCCAAATAAACTACAACCAGTTCCCTGGTGTCTATGAGCCATGCGCGCCACTCAACAAAAGCACATACCACCGCGTTGAGTTCTTGATCATGCACTTGGCATTGGGATTCAGAATTGGTAGGCTTGCGCGACAAAAATGAAATTGGGTGTAAATTGCCTTTGTTGTCCGTTTGTGAAAGAACTGCAGATAGCACGTAATGGGAAATGTCAACAAAAACTACTCGAGGCAAACAAAAATCAAAATGTTTTAGCAAAGAAGCAGATTTAATAACGTCCTTTAATTCTTCAAATGACCGCCACGATTCTTTGCCGCAAAGCCCCTCTATAAAATCCACCTTATTCTTTGTCATATTAGTCAAAGGTAACACTATAGAAGAAAATCCTTTAATGAATTTACAATAAAAATTAGTGAAGCCTAAAAATCTGCTAAGCTGCACCAAAGACGTAGGAAATGGCCCATTAGCGACAGTACCTGCTTATCAGGCTCCATACAAATTCCAGGGCTAGAAATTCAAAAAATTAAAAAAGAAACTTGATCAGAAAAAAAAGAACACTTTTTGGGTGAGGCTTGTAAAGAATTTTCCTGTAATTTAGATAAAACTTAAGCAACATGATGAGCATGATCTTCCTTTTTTTTTTGAAAACATCAAAATATCATCTATATAAACATAAAAACACCATGATTTCTTGAGTGTCGCTTGCTAGCAAGTGACATCAAGGAGGCTGTGATTCATCTCCTCCCCTTGTTGAACTCATTTTTTTGTGCGCAGTGACTGTGCATAATGCACAGTCACTGCGCAGTGGATATTCAACAGATTTTGTATTGAGCTTGGACCTATTCATGGTCCAAGATCCTTGATGTTGCTTGCTAGCAAGCGACACCATTTTTTTTGTGGTGAAAAAGACACTGAGAAACTTGTGCATCATATGTTGAATACACCTCTGAAAGCAAGCAGGAGCATTGGCTAGCCCAAAAGGCATAACCAGATACTCATAGAGACATCACAGAGTGTGAAAAGCTGTTTTCCTGTCAGCCTTGAGAGTAAAATTATAGTCCAATAGGCTTGCATCATTTCATCTTTAATATTATTTTCATTGTTATATTATTATTATTATATTATCATTATTATATTATTTTGTAAACTTTATAATTATCCATTGTTTACCAATAAGTGTTGTAACTTAATGGTTAACAAACTCAACTTTGGATTTGAATATAATTTGTGAGTAACAGGTTCAAACCTCATCCTTGACACAAATTTCAAAATTAATTAATTTTTTGAGAAACATTTCCCCTCTCAAGGAAAGTCTCCTTGAAAGCGTGAAATATCTCCTTTTTCCTTTTCATACTCAAGATTTTCTTTTTGACACAAGGGTAAATTATTGTCCCCATAAGACACTGATTTACCCTTGACATTAATAAATTCAAACATGAAGATCCCACCCTTGAATGGGGAATCTTCATGTGCTTTTGAATTTGTTGGGATTAATCGAACCCCAACGTAACTTGATTGAGAGCGCTCTTGCTCTTCAGAATGTTATAAATAGATCTCTGAAGAGCAGGCCTTCAATCCCCCAGTCAACTTCAGTAGAAAATAATAGGTAAGAAACCTTTCTACCCTGACTAACTTACTAGGCTCACCGCTCCTCCCTGGCAGAGGACAGTGACTTTATCTTAATTATAGTCTCTTAGTTAAATAAAGAACTATAATTAAAAACTTAGCTTGGTAGAGATGTATTTCCTCACCAACCTCCCCCATCGGCAGAGATCAAAAGAGGGGCTCCCCGGCTGGAATATTGTGTGAAAGACTTCCAATAGAAGTAGCCAAGGCTAATCTAAATAAATTAGCCTTGTTGATAATTCCTATAAAACTTGTTTCAGCTATATCACAGCCTTTAGGCAGTAGAGGTATAGCTGTAGCTTTCCATAGTGCTCACACTTGGGGGCCTCATTGGGAAATTTACAATCAAGTTTCCTGAAACCCTTATATTTATTTTTCTTTCTTTTAAAGAAAAAGGAAGACATAATATTAAACCTTTTACTTGGCATATTAGCTAACTAGTTTTATTTTCCTTTTTTATTTTTTTCGTAGAAAAATTAAAATTCACAATTCTAAATGAAAAATAACTCAAAATCACAAAATAACTAAAAACAAGTATAAGTGAGCACAGATTCTGCTCAAAAGTCTAACCGCTCATCTAATTATACAAAGACGCTTAAATTGATATAAATTTTAGTAAAATCCGACGACAGGAAATAACTAAAAAACAAGATTTAGTCGTTTTTTGTATAAGCCCTGTAAGGTGTAAAATTCTATTTTAAAACACAATAAAATCTAATCGATCATCTAATTAGGACCATACAATACTATAGATATAATGTTTTACAAAAATGAACAATTGGAACATATTGAACTAGAATTGGAAAATTCTTCCAAAATCAAAAATATTTGTAAGGATTATCTCTAATCATGTCCCAAAGAATAAAATTATATTCATAGATTCTTTATCATTTTATCTTTAAACTAATATAAGTTTTGTCCTTGAATCTTTTAGTTTTAACTTTATTCATTGAAATTTCAGACTTATCTCTTCAGATTTATTAAAAGAATTATAAAAAAGTAAGAATTCTTATCATAGTTATCTTGTTATATTTTAAAAATAACCTTAACTAATAGGGAACATAAAATAGTGCCTTCTCCTAGCAGCTTGAATCACGTGGAAAGCTTGAGAGAAGCCTTAACTAATCCAGCTAATACAGTTAGACCAACAAGATCAGCTTCTTTAGGAGCTAGAGACCAAGACACTGGTGTGAATAGGGTTAGGGAGACCTTTAACCCATCAGAACACTCATCAGCTACGGACATTAACTCCTTTAGTAAGTAATATTTCAATAATTTTCTTAAATATTGCATTTTTACAAGATGCTCAATAGTTTCTTCTCCATTACCGCTATAAGGGAGCAGGAGCCTTCAAACGAATCCCTCGAGCAAGATTCCAGCCAAGGTGATGGAGAAAGCTTTGGCTTGGAACCCCCAAATCCGCATGATGGCAGAAAGTCATCTCGTAAACTATTGTGAATTCTGGGCTTCTACTCAGAGAGGAGACAAAGAAATGGCAACATTATTTCTAGTACAAGCCGTTACGGGACAAAAGGCGCTATCCAAGGTGATAGGCAAGGACACAACGCTGGATATCACCCAGCGTTGGGACTCAGCAGCAGAGAACAAGCTAAGAATAGCCCGTCTAAGGGAAGAGAGAGCAAGAGTAAACCCTCCCAATCCTCCAGCATTTACGGTAGCAGCCCCGGAAAAGATGTAATAATGACGGACAAACTTCCGGACCAAGTCCAAAGATTGCCCAACTTCCGCCGCAATCCTCCCCTGGAGCCGGAATTTCAACAAGCCAATCCAAGGGCCAACCCAGTTCCGGTAAGGAACGTGAGACCAGGAGGGAATCTCCCACCCTTAGGGACGAGGGAGAACCCAATCCAGATTGAGGAAGGAGCACCCCTTCCTCCGGACAGGCGCAATAACAGAGAAAGGCCATATCGCCGTCGCAACAAAAGGGACAAAATCTTCTCCCAACTCTTCAGAGTAGGGAGGAGTCTACAAGCGGGTTATCAAACACTCTTCAATCAACGCCGAGAGTGTCAAAACAACGCGCAGCAATAGATGATGCGTTGAATTTAGATGATGCTTCTGAAAACGAGCTTATTGACACTTTTAAAAAACTTATGAATAAGCTAAACAGTTTTGATTCAACTCAAAACATAAAATTAGATTCCATCATTGATTCAGTTAAAAGCATAGACACTTCTTGTTCTAAATCAGCTACAGAAAAATTGTATCTAGAAAGAAATTATTTAGATCAATTGCTAAATCAATATATAAGTAAAATTGATTTTTTCAAATATGTTAATGATTTCCATAAAACTATGGGAACAGATAAGTCTTCTAAGGAGAAAAGCTCTTCTTATAAAAGAATCACTCAGGCTAATAATGAGAGCATTCATCAAAGACTAGATGATTTAGAAACCGTGTTTAATTTATTAATCAAAAATCTTGATTCTGTATTAGAAATTCCAGAAAAATTTAATGGAATGATGAATAAATTATCTTTTATAATCCCAGCACCAAATAATGATTTAACCACTCAACTTGATGAAATTCTCCTTTTGAATTCTAATTTAGAAAAGACAAATACAGACAAAATTGATAAATTGGAGGAATCCTTCAATACAAAAATAGAAAGATTATTTTCTATAATTGAATCAGATAAATCTAAACCAATTCCTAATCTAAAACAAAATTCTCCTTTAAATACTGAATCAAAAATGAGCCCCTTAAAATTAAATAATACCTCAGATTTTTACTATGAATTGAAAAAACAGATATTACATGGTTTGCCCAAAGTAAGTGATTGGCCTAAATTCACTGGTGAAGGTGAGTATGATCATGTTGAATTTATGGAGTGGATAGACACCCTTCAAGCAGACAATGATTTACCTGATGCTTTGATAACTAGCAGGTTGGGTAGTATATTTAAAGGAATAGCTGCTGAATGGTATAGAAGTACCAGGCAAATTTATGGTCAACAAGATTGGAATTGGTGGAAAAATTCTATCACTGAAAAATTTGGAAACCCAAATTGGAGAAGGAGAGTTCAGTCTGCTTTTATGAAGGATAAATTTGTGCCTGGACAAGCTCCTGTATCTCAATGGGTTACCAGACAGTATAAAAGATTGAAGTCAATTGAACCTCAAATAAATCAAGAAATGTTGAATTTTAAATTATTATCACAAATGGACGGTGAAATAGCTTATGCTATTAAAACTGCAATGAAAAATACTACAGATGATGTAGGTTCTTTGATAAATATCCTTCAAGAAATTGTTTATGAAACTAGTCTTGGGAGGAAGAAAATGTTAAGTATGAATACCAAATATACTTCTACCACTAAAGAAATTGTTAAAGAAATAGCAAAAGACAAATTAAAACCTTTAGGGGAATTATAATGTTATAAATGTGGTAAAAAAGGTCATACATCCAGAAATTGTACTAAAAAAGTAAATGTTCTAGAACAAGATGATCTAGAAGAAGAAAATTCAGAAGAAGAATTTGAGGAGGACCTCAATATAGTTGGCTGTCTTCAAGATTCTTTAGAAATTTGTGGTAAAAGTAATTTTGTTAACATGCACTGTGGAAAACATCCTTTTAAAGTATTATTGGATAGTGGAGCATATAAGTCAGTTTTAGGCAGTAAATTTCTAAGCAGAATATGTGCTGATTGGAAAACTAAGTTGAAGATTTTGGACTTAAAAGTTCCAAGAAATTTTGAGGAGAAAAATTTCCGGGAGCAGCTGAATGCTCTATTGACTGAGCTTGGGCAGGAAGGTCTTGAGTTTGAAGAAGATTGGGGAGATCAAGTGTTTGTGAGGCACTTGGACTGACTCAGGGATTTAATGAAGAAGAGGGAGAAGTTTTTTATGAATCAATGATTTTATTACGACATATCATACTACTAAACTTATAGTAGTTACAATATCCCACACTTGTGGGTGAATAAAATTAACAATGATTATATGCAATTAGAATTGACTTTAAACTAAACTGTCTTCAACTAGAAGAACTACTTAAACTAGGCTTTAACTAAAAGCAAATGACTTAGACTAAACTTGGCTTCAACTAGAAGCAAAACACTTTTTGAGAAACTATCTCTGACTAAACCGAATATTCTTTGTAACTAACAAAGAAGACTACTGACTTGAAAATAAGAAACTATCTCATTTTGACTACTAAGTTTTAGAAATTTAACTAACATTAACTAAAACTTAAGAACTTATTGTAGTTGATGGACTACTTAATTAAGATATACTTGAGGAAAGTGACTTGAGACTGAGGTTGTTGAACTTGAACGAGTTGCTGTCAAAAACATGACACCAGAATTTCAACACACCCGCTTGACTGGAACAAGTGAAAGGAAGCAATAAGGGAACTGATAGGAATAATTTTTTTATTTTAATTAATTTTTTTTTTTAATCAATGAGTAACTACTTGATGTAGAAGGAATTTTTTTTTATTGTTTTAAAGGATTCTGATTAATTTTTTTTATTTTATTTATTTATTTAACAATTTTTCCTCTTTTTCTTTTTTCTTTTTTTTTTTTTTTCTTTTTTTTTTCTTTTTCTTTTTTTTTTTTCTATTTTGGTTTTCTATTTCTATTTCTATTTTTTTTTTCCATTTTTTTTTTTTTTGGTTGTTTTCTTTTTTTTTTCTTTTTTTTTTTTTTTCTTGACTTTTTTTTTTTTTTTTTTTTTTTTTTTTTTTTTTTTTTTTTTTTTTTTTTTTTTTTTCTTTTTTTTTTTTTTTTTAAATGTTTAATATTAATTTTCTAGAGTGATAAAAAAAATGAGTTAATTGGAAATTGATTGACTGATCGAAAGGAGAAGTAATGTGATTCTTTTGCTGCGGATTCACTTTTTGGTGATTGATTCTGTTTTGGAGCAAGCTTGGGGTGCTTGTCCCAACATCTACTTGCGCTATGACCGGAAAAATTGCAATGAGTACAGGGAGGAGAGCAAGACATGTGCAGAGATTGAAGAGTGAAAAGATCATTTATGTCTTGATCCTTTGAGTCAGCCATTTTATTTTGAGCGGCATCTTGAAGAAGCTTCTTCAAAAGAAATTCGGAGTTTTGTCCTTTATAATCGTCTGACTTTTTGAGGTGATTGAATTGAGCCGGAAGTTTTGCTAGGGAGAGGATAATTGTTGAAGATTCCGGAAGTTCAAAGCCGACTAGTCTCATTTTGTGAATTGAGGCTCTAAGTTTCTTCACAAAATCATCCATTTGACCCGACCATTTTACTTCGTTGAACAAGTGAAACGCTAGGGTTTGATTAACAAAATCATCCGCCATATAGAGATTTCAAAGAGTGTTCCAGAGCGCTTTTCCATTTATTTTATGTTCAGGAGTGAGAAGGCCCGCGACAGTTGAAATGGTCATCGGATGAAGATATTCAAAAATGAGAATGTATGCTTTTCTATTGACTGTGACGTATGCAGCTGATTGGGTTTTGTCTTCTTCATTTTTTTCACTGTGTCCTGTGACAAGATCTAGAGCATCTATACCATCAAGCTTAGGTTCCATTGATGACAACCAAACATAGTAATTATCGTCCGTTGTGGAATTTATATTTGTGTTGGGTAGCGGTGGCGAAGGTGGAGAGGCATGCGAAGCAGTGGAAAGCATCGTGCAAGCTGATCAAATGGCTTTGGCCAAGATGGAAAGTATCTGCAAAGTTAATCGCCTCAGGATATACTAAACACGGAGGGAAGGTGGAAAGTAAGGTTTGCAGGGGCTGAGCGGTGATGCGGATTAGGCAATCAGATGTGGGTTACTCAGGAAGGTGCTGCGGGGTAGATCAGTGCTAAGGGCTGCGGATCAGAAGGGGAAGGAGAGGATTGTTCAACGGATAACAATCCAAACCGGTGGGCTGCAAGAAGTAGGGTGCCGTCGGTCGGCAGTAAGGGTTCTGGAAGTAAGGCGGATGCGGGATTGGTGATTAGGGCAAACAGCTGCGGAGACGGAAACCGGGGGGGGAGGAGTATTGGGGGAACGGGGTGGGGGAAGGGAAAGGAGGAGGAAGAGTTGTAAATATAATTACGGGATATAGAATGTATCATATATACTTTTACATCGGAACAGAACATTAGATTACTTTACAACAATTTTTCATTACATTTAGAATTTTTTTCTTTTACATTCGGTTACTCTTGCGGGAAAATCGCTGACCAAGAGTCTTAGGGAGAGAAACTGCGGAAGCGCGAGGGAATAAGAAAGGGCCAACTTTTTTGGGGTTCTTAGTCTAGAGCGTAAGTTTCTCTTAGATCTTGGTTCATTAGTCCTATCAAGCGGAATCATTGAGTTCTGGAACCTGCGGAGAGTATATGTCGTGTGCGGACACGAATTATCTTTCCACATATTGGGGGTCTTGCCGGGAACTCTTTTCGTTTCGTAAACAGACTATTGGGAAAGCGAGGGTTCAATATTTCTTTTGTTTTTGTTTCTTCTATACACTTCAACTATCGGAAATGGGCGAGGAGGGCATGTACTTGCCAATGGCGGTGGCGTCGAATTTGTCAATGCAAACTCCTTTGCATCGAGGCGGAATGTCGGTGGCTGGACAAGGTCCACCACCGAAGGGGAAGTTGTCAGAAGCTGTGATGCCAGGGACTGAATACCCTTTAGCTACACACTCTGCAAAGTATTTATAAATAGTTTTGACACTATTTATAGCACGGTTTGGTGCAAGTTGTAGGTTTATAAATATATATATATATATATATATTTTATAAAAGTAATTTCTTTCAGAGGGGCCAGATAAACTGGGGTTGTTTATCCCTCTGAAGAAAGAAGGGGCCAGAGCGGAATCTGGGGTGTTTTTAACCCTTTTTAAGTTGCTAAGCAACTTGTATTTGGGGCCTGATAGTTATCAGGGGTGCCTGATAGTTATCAGGGGTGATTAAACCCAATATACCACGTAGTGGTGAAGTCTTAATGACTTTAAGATGAAGTCAAGAGACTTACCTGGGCCCAGATCACGACGGAGGAGATATTCAGGAGGCGTGGTTGATAGTGGAAGGTAAACTGGAAAGCTGAAGGGAATCCAGGGAGCGTAGTTGGTAGGGAAATGGTCCTTTTGGGCGCTATAGAGTGACTATAATACTATTAGGTATGTATGTAACTATCTGTAGCTTCGTAAAGATAATTCTGGGGAATGAGAGGTCGAAAAGAGAGCTCTTTTTTTATCTTTTCCAATCCTCTTGGGGCGCTCTAATGTTATGTAAATGTCCCACAGAATGTAGACTGCATTATGCAGGTAATTGAGCAGTTCTGTGGGCAATGTGAAAAGATCATTATGCGTGATCTGTACTCGA
>JNCO01008022.1:0-11728 GCA_000785685.1 Uromyces viciae-fabae | reverse complement strand
CAAGGTTTGATGACTACGTGACACATACTACTGCAACTATTATCTATTTTTAAATACTTTATTTTTATTCTAATTTTTTACTATTTTTATTTAACTAATTTACCTAGAAATGAAAAAATATTTTAATTTAAAAAGCTTGGCATAATTATAAAAAAGTTGAGTGGTCATGAGGACCAAATTCCAACACTTTAGGTCCTTGATTCCTTCTTTCTTGGTCCATTATGAAGCTAATTGAACTAAATCTTTCAAATTATTTTTAATCACTGGGAAAAGATCTCCCCAAGCCTTCTCCATACTCCTTCTCAAATCATTCTAGATCCTTTCCTTTTATCCGTCTATATCTTCAAGTTCTTCTAACAATTCTTCTCCTTCAATAAATCTATCAATCTGCATTACCTTGTCCCAGTCACTAGCTCCACAAGCTTCAGCAGTCCTTTCAAACCTTCTAATAAAAGTGTGAAAATTTTCTCCATTAAATTTCAGAGTATCATTCTTAATTTTGATGACAGCTCTTCCAGGTTCTGCATGCCTAAGTTCTTCTTGTAGAGTCATTTGTTTGGGATTTTCTGTTTCTTCAGGCTCTTCAGAGTCATATTCAGAGGTATTTATCTTCCTTAATCTTTCTCTTTCTTTCTCCATCTTCTTGGATTTGGGTGGTGCAGGTGTCTCTAGTTTTTGTGTTCCTGTTCTAAGATAACTAGGTTCAAAAGTAAAAGATTGTCCTCATAAAGCTATGCTTGCTTCCATATCCATTGGTGCTATTGGGTTATAAGTCATATTTGATAATTAATTTGATTTTTAAACTAATAAATTTCTGCTACTCTAGATTTAAATAACTATGTTAAGTAAGTGTTTGTGTTTTTTTTTATTTTTTTTTATTTCTCTGGATCTATTTCCAGGGCAAGCTGATAATTTTTATTTTCTTTATTTTTAAATTTAGTTTTTACCCAAGTCTCTAATCCAAATCCTTTATGAATTCTTTCAATAGCGGTCAATCCTATGTTTTAGGTACCTTCATTAGCGGTCAATACTATATTTTAGGTGAGTGGGCTGATTAGACTAAATTTATTTTAAACACTACTTAATATTGATTTTCTTCTATTTGGTTTGGTTTATTATTTAATATTTAACTAATTATAATTACTTCCTATTTTCCTTTATTTCCTTGGGATGATGTAAGTTCCTAACTTTTGAGATGACAGTTTTCTAGGTTGATTTCCTGTCCAGGGACGCCAGATGTGAGACTCCAAAAGAGGATAGAGAATTCAAGCCCTAATGGCAGAATATAGAAAGGTATGGATGAGTATAAACTCTGCCTTTCTTGATGACATGTATTGATAGAATGGTTTTGTCTGAAGATGAACAGGGAGCAAGGCTACACCTGCTTGATGGTTCATATAATGATTGAGTATTTCATTTCTGAGTTACAGTATGTAGGTGTTTAGTATTTTTCTATTTATTATTTTTCTAGTATGTATATGAGTGAGTGATGGATGAGATATCTGGATTGGATGATGGATGAGTAAGTGAGTGGGGGGGAAAACAGGATGGAGAGAGCTCCTTATATACAATAATATGAGGGATTTTAGCTCCAGGGAAAAGCACAACTGACCTGAAAAAATGGGTGCACAGACCTGCACAGCCCTATGATGTCATGGTGCAGTGACCTATGATGTCATGCGCACAGACATGCGCACAGACATTATGCAAATACAACATCACCTGATTGGTGCACAGATATCTTTTATGGGTTTAAGAAGCACATGACCTGGGCACAGACATTATTTGAAAGTAAAATATCACAGACAGGGGAAAGGTATACTGTCACACAAATTCCCAGTGAAACTTATTTCCCTTGTAACTTCTGAACCATGTGACATAGAGGTATGAGCTTGCCGAGTGACTGGAAGTTATTTTGAGCCTGAAATCCATTTTTGAGGTTTATTTGAGTGTATTACTATTCCTTCAGTCTTGAATTCTTCATTTCATCTCTTGATTCTGATTGATATTGTGTATATATATGTATAAAAAATATTGTGGATATTATATGTTGACTCTATAGTTGATTTATAATTGAATTTTGAAGCCTTCCATGAGTAATCTTGAAAACTTTTAATATTTTGATTTGTTTATCATAATATTTACCACAGCAGAACCCTCTATTTCTCATCTTGTGCTTGCGGGTTTCTCTCTTTTAGTTTTTTTTCTCACTTTTTCTCACAGGCTCAAGTTTGGTGGAACAAGTCTATATATATTTCTAATTTAAGGGAAAATAAGAAAAGGAAAGGAAAAAGTGGAAAGAGAAAAACGGGAAAGAGAGGGGGAAAGAAGGAGGGCGGGGTGGGTGGGTGGGGGGGTAGTTTAGTAGGTAGGCGGGCCGGATGAACCCACCAAAGTGGTCCTCTAATTTGAAGTGTTTGCAGATTAGTTGCCGTTGGGTTTCCATGGGAAGGGCAATGGCAGACTGGATGGCCTCAATGTATTGTTTGGCCACGCGGAGGGTGAAATGATGGAAGTGGTGTAGCTTGATCACCTACGCCTGCTGGAAGTCCAGGACGTTGTTGTTGCGGACTTGAAAGATTTGTTCAAAGGGGGTCCAAGGGGGGGAAGTTGTGTGATCAGTGGGTGGGGGAGGAGGAGTGTGATTGGAGGAAGGGGGTGGAGGATTGGGGGGTGAGGGAGAGGGAAAGGATGGTGAAGGTGGAGTTGGCCATTGGGGGGAAGATATGACAATGATTGATGGGGCGCAGGTGGCAGAGTAGGTGGGTGAGGAGTGGGTTGGTGTTGGAGCTGGTGGAGTACGCGGCGGGTTGCGGGGATTTTGAGGAGGAGCGGAGGCGGAGCAAGCTTTGGTTGTGTGTTGTTCTGGTTGGGACTGCGACTCTGGATCCGTTTTGATTGCTGTAACCTCTGTTCTCTTGGGAGGGGGATTGGAGTCAATTGCATGTGGCCCATGCGTATACTGCTTTTCCCCAATTGGCGTTGGAGGAAAAATCAGCCTTTTGAGGCTTTGGGTTGTGATAATAGCCGCGCTTGGGGGGAGATGCTTCAGCTGGTCGCCAAGGGGGAGATGCTTTCCAAGGTGGAGGTGAACGACGGAAAGGGGAAAATGGGGGGGAGAAGTTTGCCAAGGATGGCACGTGCTTGGTGGAGTGGCGGAAGAGTGTTCCGAATGAATACTTTCGGAGTCTGGAACTACAAACAAATTGGCCTGGTGAGCTCTTTACCAAGGGCGAGAAGGCCTGGGTGATGGTTGGCAAGTGTTGGAGCTCTGGTGTTTGGTTTTTGGCCGGAGGGAGCAAGTGCAATGTGCGCGGGAGCATTCGGTGCAAGCACCGCCGGGAATCTGTTGGAAGAAGTGGAGGGTTTTTTTCATGTTGGCGGGATTTGGTGCAGCGGGTGCATTCCATGGTGGTGGGGCAAGATGGGTAGGGTGGAGTTGTAAAGTTGTAAGGGGAGGAAAATTGGGAAAGGTTGAAGGTGGATGTAGTGGGATAGGGTGAGGTGGGAGTATGGATGGAGGGAAGCGTCTGGGAGTGGTGTGGATGAGAATTGCTGGGGACAGGACTCAAAAGCAAGGGGGAAGTGGAAATTATATTTGTTTCAGGGAGTGTTGGTGAAGGTGGAGAGGTGTGTGGAGTGGTGGAATGCATTGCGCAAGCTGATCAAATGCTTTGGCAGAAAGTGGAAAGTATCTGCAGAGTTATTTGCCTTTAGCGTTGGGGATTTGCAGTGCTTTTCTACTAAAAGCAGAGGAGAAGCAGAGTGTAGGGCTTACGGGGGATGAGCGGTTATGCGGATTAGGCAAGCAGAAGTGGGTTACTCAGGAAGGTGCTGTGGGGTAGATTGTGCTAAGGGCTGAGGATCAGCTGGGGAAGGAGAAGGTTGTTAAATGGATAGCGATCCAATCTGGTGGGCTGCAAGAATTGGGATAGCGTTGGTTGGCAGTAAGGGTTCGGGTAGTAAGGTTGATGGGGGGTTGATGATTGGGGAAAACAGCTGCGGAGATGGAAACCGGGGGTACGCGGGGGAGAACGAAGAATTGGGGGAACAGGGTGGGGGAAGGGAAGTGGTGGAACTGGGAATTGTAAATAGAAATATACTACTCATCATCACAATAGAAAAAAACACTACTTTTAAAGAAAAGGGTAACTCATCAAGTGACTTAAGGGGAGAAACTGTGGAAGCGCTAGGAGATAGAAAAGGGCTGACCAGTCTGGGATTTCTACTCAAGAGCGTAAGTTACTCATAGTCACTTGTTGAAATAGTCTCTGAAGGCGGAATCATTGAGTTCTGGAACCTGCGGATGGTCTACTTAGTGTGTGGGCACAAGTTTTCTTTCCACACCGATAAACTGGGAGCTTCTGTTTGGTCCAGCCGAAATATTTCTGGATCTTTAGAATCAGGAATGATTGTCTGACTTCCTCAAAGATGATCTTGCATGAGGGAAACGTCTTGGCAGTGTGAGATTGCTTTTGGTAAGCTATGTATGTAAAAAAATGGATGGTGTAAATAGAATTAGATTGATATTGATGAATTAAAGATGCTTGAATTGATTGAAATGTGGTTTTATTTACTCACATTCTTTGATAAAAGACCAGAATAGCTTGATTGGATTTAATTCACAGTGGAATTTAGGTGGAAAAGGCAGATGTGCCCTGCATCTTCAATAATTTCTTGAAGTAATGGTTGTTCATTGGAAAAATCTGATTCATTTGATAATATGTTGGACCAACAACATCCAACATTATTGGTAGTGAGATTTTCTTTGTTTGATATTTTAGCCAGGCAATGACTTTCTTTCACAATGAGTTCTTCAACACATTGTTCTGGAGTCAAGAAGTAACCAGTATCTTCAGCCTGTTCAATTAGTTTTTCAGACCGGGCTAGTGCATCCTTTTGCACGTTAGAATTTGAACAGTGATCAAATCGGAGTGTTAAGGCTGGTTTCCCTTGTTGGAGTTGCAAATCAGTATAATACTCCCACAGACCACCTTCTTCCAAGATAACTTGAATTCCTTTTGGTTTTCCAGCTCGTTTAGGGTTAGGGTGAGAATAATCATAAAAAAAAAGTTTGAGGGCGGCCACGGAGATGTTGTGGGTGAGTGGATCGTTGAAAAGAATAACCAAGTCTTGTAGTTTTGAGTTCTTGCCTCCTGGATTGAGATTCATGTTGTGAACTCTCAGAGCTGACTTTGAAAAAGCACCATGTGCTTATAATCAATCAAAAATGAAAACCACTTGGCAGTTAGGATGGAGTGATTGAAATATTGGAATTGCTTTGTTGGCCACTTGGTCGCATAGCTGCTCCATGTCCCACCATTTATCCCCATTTGAGCCGGGATAAATGATGGTGGCCGCATTGTCAGAGTTTAAACCACTTTCTTGAAATTGCTCTCTTGAGATTTCAAATCTTCTGGTGGTCTCAAGGATAAAATTGCAGATATGAATGAGGCATCCGGCGTTCTTGGATCGTAATTCGGTTGCACCAGGAAGTAACCAGGACCATTTTGGCTTCTCTTTGGCGTGAATTGTTGACTCATAGTGGTATATAAAAATGCTTTCTTTTCCATCACCTAGGTCCGTGGGGTCAACTTGAGGTGCTATATCAAGATCATCACCACTGTAAATTCTTGATTGCTTTTGATGAAGATCAAAATCTTGAATGAATTTTTTTCTTGCTTCAATCACATCCGGTTGCTTGTGTCCATCAAAGTAGAGACATTTGTGGTACTCTTGAGGTTGAAAACCAAGCCTTATCATCCAACAAGTTGCAGTTTAGCGACTGAGGCTGTGATTAATTTTAAAGAGAGTAAAAACGGTGTTGAGGGTGTACTCTTGGAAAGTAATAGGAGTCACCTGTATTTTACACCAAGCAAGTTTTAATTAAAAATTAATTTTCAAATGAGATGTTTAAAAAAATAAAAAAGGAGATATTCAAAAAAAAATGAAGCACATGGCCAGGGACTTGAGATGCTGGCCAAGGTAGAAATTCCTTGCCAACCTCAATATTATCCAGTGGCAAATGATGAACCACCCAATTGCCTTGCTTCACTTCAGATAGATGCTTATTGTTGAGCATGTGTTTGGCCTCAAATTGAATTGATCAAGCCAAATGAATTCCGCTTCTTGTGTTTGGTGTTCCACTGGAGACAGGGAATTGGTTGATAAGAGACTGGGCAGCTGCAATAGAAGCGGTGGCATTAGGACCGGGGGTTCTGTAAAGACTAAATTTAAGCCAAAGATTATTAAAAATATATAAGCCCCCAATCATTGATTGGGGGAACTTGAATTTTTTTTCTGTATTTTCTTTCCTTCTATAGGTTCCAGTAGCCTGATTGAGCGCCAAGTTGAGTTCTTTCTGAAGAAATAATTGATTTAATAGTCCTAAGACCAGTCTTTTAATTTCAAAGAAAGAAAAGCAATTTTTAATAAGAAAAATAACAAACAAGATGGTTTTTGATAATGAATAAGGAAAATACCAACAGGCAAGTTTGATGAATCTTTTTAATCTCTTAATGGTTTTTGGAGAAAATTTGGAGGAATTTAGAAAGAAAATAAAAAACTGAAAAATAGAAATTAGGATCTTATTTTTAGTGATTTGAATTTTAGTTGGGATATTCTTACTGGAACAGAAAAGTTTGAAAGAGCTTGAAGCTATGAAAAGTCTTTGATTCAAGTTGTTGATTTTGGTCTGATTTAAATAAGAAGTTATTTGTATTAGTTTTTCTGTAGATGAGATTGAATGAGTTGAATCAGAATGAAAAATACCAGTCGAGTTTATCTCTTGATTCTCTAGATGAAGCTGTTGATAGATCTGGTTGAAGTTGAGTGTCAAAGTGTTTTGATTGTTTTAAATATATGCTTTAAAATAAATAAATTTATCTCCTGAGTGAGTGAGAGTGAGATGAATTTGAAGTATCTACACTCCATTTTTATTATATGAATTGAATAAAAAATAAAATAAGAAAATTAAATAATGAAATAACGCCTATATTCAACACTTTCCACTTGGAATGTGCTCTCAGATCATTTTTTTCTTTGCTTTTAGGTTCCTTTGGAGGGGAAAGATATCTTTCCAGAAGGTATTGAAGGTGATCATCAACAGTGTTGGTTTTGTCAAAGAGGGGTTCAACCAATTCGTTGTTGACAAAACAAACATTGACAGGATTGACTTGAGAGGAATTGGGCCGGATGAAATAACGTTCAAATATTGTGTTGTTCTTGCCAACAGCTTCAATCCGGCGTTTTTTTCTGTCATGCTTAGTCTGTTTTGGAATTGAGGCTGGAACAATTTTTTTTGAGAAAATATTGGGGTTTGTGATAGGCTGCTGATAAGAGATCTTCCCTGATTTCAATGGACTTGGGTTAACGGAATTATGAGTAGGAAAAAAATTGGAACCTCCAGAGAAAATTGGCCAAAAGTCTGGGAGGTCCTTCTTCTGGAGGTCCTTCTTCTTCATTGTCAGCTATGTTACTATCCTCATTGGATGTTTCATTTTCAATAATAAGGTTGAAGTAATCAACAAGGCCATTTGCTTGATTTCTTGCTTCAATTTCATCTTCTTGATATGTTGAAATTTCACGCTGATTGATGGCACATCTATTTGGTTCCCAAATGGTTGAAGTGTTGCTGAAATCAGGGGTGATCCGTTCCATATCGGTGAAAGAAGCCTCTTCAAAATTTTTTGTGGTGGTTTGTTCAACATCCCTGGCAGCATTCTTGTTGAAATCATTGGTGGTGGTTTCTTTGTCATTGCTTGGTTCAAGAAATTGTATCTTTTCATTGCCATTACCGGAATCAATGGATATGGGCTTCCGATTCCAATTCACATTTTCCTTGATTGGTTTTTGTTTCTCAGATTTTTCCTCACTCTTTTCCCTAAGGCGCCTTCTTTGTTGACCCTTTGCAGCTTTTGAGATTTTAGTCATTTTCTGGGGTTGATCTTTATAAATTTGTTTTTGGGGGAATAAATTAATCAGAAGTCAGCTATTTATGTAATGAATAATCAAAAAATGTACATAAAATGAAAAAACTTACCCAGAGTGTAATTCTGTAATCAACAATCATAAAACAAAAAAACTGGCCGCGATTTCAATTGTGCGGGATTGGAATTTGCTGGGTCTTCCTGAACTTTTGAGAGCTGTATATGTACATGTAATTTGGAGATTGGCAACCCCAGGACTGCCTTACCGTAGCAAAATGCGGGAAAGATTCCCCCCCCCAAAAAAAATGGTGCTGGTTATTGCCTTGCGCAACTGTAATATCAGAACAAGCAAAATTTGTTTTTGAGTCAAAAAAAAACTTATACTTGAAAAGGATCTTCAAGGTGAATTTATCCGCACACTCCACTATATAGCAGGCAGCATGCAGGATTTGTTGTCAGCATGCAGCAGGTGCCCCAAGAGTTTGAGACACTGAACTCGCTTCAGGCAGTACCCTGTCACCTGGAGGAAAGTTAAGAGGGATTGCTTCTGATTGTATATAATTGGCACATTTTTTTTTAAGTCTTTTTCATTATTTTTTTTTATTATATTTGCCACTATTTTCAAATAAAAAAGAGTGGAAAATCTAACCAAAAAAAACTCAAAAAATGTTTATAATTGGGGCCTAAAAAAACTTAAAAATAATAGAAAAATCTGAAATCAAATTAAAACTCTTTCAAGGAGACAGCTTACATCCACACATTTTCAATAATATCAGCCCAATATAACACATCAACAATCGCTCAAACTACTGCACTCCCCTCTTAAATTATTGAAAGTGACGAGATTGAATGGGACAAAGAATAAACCTTGAAGAAAAGTATGATCAAGGGTGAAACTGCTGCGCTTCAAGAAGCACAGTGGTTTTGGCACCGCTGTGCTACACTTTTGTGTAGTGGCCATGCGCTACCGCCGCCACTATTGTAATTGTCAGCAAAATTTCTTAGGTTTGTAGTGGGCTACAGAAGCACCACTGTAGCTGGTTTCCGCTACATAATAGCGGCAGAAAGTGCACTTTTGCTACAGAAAAGTGGCATTGAGGTGTTTACTCCAATCCTTGTGTAGAAAATGGAAACAATAAATCAAGAAAAAAAAATAGTAAAAAGTAAATATCCGCAAGAACTTTTATTCTATTAATATTTCATTTGTTGTTTTTTATTTTGTCAGTTGTATTCTTCTTTTTGTTTTTATTAAATTTGGTACTCTCTTCAGAAGCATCAATAACCACTTGAAAATCTTCAAAATTACCTTTCAATTTTACCCCTTTGGCCAGCCACATATGGCTGCTAATGCACCTTTAAATGGTGCAGATTGCCAGACCAGTCCTTCCAGATGAGCACACATTGGCCGCCGCTGAGAATGTCCTTTCAACGGTAGCAGAACTTGCAGCACAGGCATGGTAGTCACAAGCAAGGCTTTCCAAGATTGGAAAGTCTTGAGCATGCCCCTAATTTATTTATTTTTTGAATTTTGATTGGTAGTCAGTTTCAATAATTATTTTGGATTTTCGATTGTCAGGACAGTAACTTACCTTCCACCCTGCTAAGACTGTCCCCTTTTTATTCATCGGAAAGTCCCCATTATTGTATTTTTCAAGCTTGGTATCCATCTGTGAAGGACCTCTTGAGTGTAAAAATTGCACAACTAAAATATTTATTTCTTATTAGTTTAAGCAGTAAATCTCTCTCTTTTTTAATTTAAAGACAACAAAAACAATGAAATGAAAAGGTAAATAAAACTCTGTGTTTACCTAAAAGGTGAAAATAAATGCCAGATAAATTTTAAGATAAATAAAAATGTAATAATAAATTTTAATAAATTCTAATGATTTTTAAGATAATTTTCACAATTTTAATTTTAAAAATAAAAATTGATAAGACAATTTTTATTAATTTCATTTAATTAGTTCTGATTGATAATAAGACTGCTTTGATTTAATGGAAAAATAAATATAAGATGAAAATGATTTTTATTGATTTTTAGAATAATTTTAATTGTATTATTAAAATTGTGCGTTGACTGAGTTTTTCTGAGTTTTTTATTTTTTAATTGTTTTTATTATTTTTTTATTATTTTTTTTTGTTTTTGATTCGACTTAGATTTTTCTACAAAAAAGAGAGGTAGTCAATGACATCATGTGACATCATTGAGTGTTTTGAATCAAGAGTGGCCAATTCTGTCATGATCGTCTCTTGAATTTTAATTTTTTAATTTTATTTTTAATTATTAATTTATTTTTAATTTTAAATAAATTAATTTTAATTTTGAAATTAAAAACTTACTGTTTCAATTTCTTTCATTTTAATCTTTTTTTTGTACATAAAGTCTTTTCATATTTTTGTTTTCTGAGACTTTTTTAAAAGAGATTTTTTAATTTTATTTTAATAAAAATCAATTTTATTAATTTTTATTCTATAATTCTTTTTTCTTATTTGTATTAAAAAGAATAAAACAATTGTTCTGCTTACTTCTATCTATAAGTGCCATTTTTCTCTTGCCTTGGCAAGGATTATTTAAAGTATTTTGACATGGAGTAGTAGTTGTGTTCATCCCCTTCCGCATCTGAGGAATTGGGACTTGGAGAGTTTGGATTTGTATTAGATTTTGGTGGGGGAGTCAATTTTTTCATGCAATCCAGAAGAGCCCTTTGTTCTTCAAATTTCTCCTCAACAAGCATAGTGATGCACTCCACGTGCAGCTTGAATTGTTTAGAAAAGAGCATCATGCGCCAGGCCGGGTGAAGGAAGTGTCAAAATACCCCAAATAATCCATGCCAAGGAAAGAGACAAATGCCGCTTATCGATGGAAGTAAGCAGAACCATTGTTTTATTCTTTTTAATAAAATAAGAAAAAAGAATTATAGAATCAAAATTAATAAAATTCATTTTCATTAAAAATAAAATTAAATATCTCTTTTACAAAAGTCTCAGACAACAAAAATATAAAAAAACTTTATGTACAAAAAGGAGATTAAAATAAAAGAAATTAAAAATAGCACGTTTTTAATTTCAAAATTAAAATTAATTTATTTAAAATTAAAAATAAATTAATAATTAAAATTAAAATTCAAGAGACGATCATGACACAATTGACCGCTCTTGATTCAAAAAACTCAAGGACATCACATGATGTCATTGACTGCCTCTCCTTTGTAGGAAATCAATCCTACAAATCAACAAAATCAAAACAAAACATAAAAATAAATAAAAATACCTAAAAAACTCAGAAAAGTCAGACAACACATAATTTTAATTACCCAATTCAAATTATTCTTAAAAATAAATAAAAATCATTTTCATCTTAAAAATATTTTCTATCAAATCAAATAATTATTTTCATCTTAAAAATATTTTCTATAAAATCAAAAAAGTATTATCATCAATTAAAAATTATCTAAGTAAAATTAATAAAAAATTGTCTTATCAATTTTTATTTTTAAAATCAAAATTATCTTAAAAATTGTTAAATTTAGGGCATTACTAAATACATGTGGTTGGCCCGCAAACTCACGCGGTTTTGACCGCGCGCTGACCGGCCGCGTGCACGCGGTTTTCTGCAAGCACACGCGGTTTTTAAAGCACGTGTTTTTGAAAAAATAAAAAAAGGGAACGGTTCTTTGGGGTAAAAAAACCCCACCAAAAATTCCTCAAAATTTTTGAAAGTGGTTCTGTCAAAATGGGAAAAGAAATCTTGTTGACATCACTCAAGAAAGTGAGTCAAAATTTTTATCTTAAAATCTTAC
>JNCO01008009.1:0-11737 GCA_000785685.1 Uromyces viciae-fabae | reverse complement strand
CACACCGCTGGGTCAGCGATAACCTTTGGGTCCCTGGCTCTATTCCCATTGGGGATGTTTTTTTGGAATACCAATGCTAACCATATACACAGCTGCTTGTTAGTATAGCAGTAGTGTAGCTGTAGTTGTAGCACTTTTAAAATAGCTATAATTTTCAGTCTGACGCTAGAAATAATAAAATCTCTGAGCGCTAATTCATAATTAGCTCCATATATCAGCTAAATTAGCTTCAGATAACAGCTACAAGCTAATTTTCCGCTAAAATGTAGCTTTAGCGGGCTTGGAACGCTAAGCTAAAAATTCTTGGAAATTTGTGTAGCGGTTCAAAAGCTAAAGTAGCGATATATTTAGCGAAAAAGAGCTACATCTAAAGCTAAACCCCCAGGGAGTTAGCGGGTAACCGCTAAGCTACAAGAGTAGCGACGCTAAATTAACTTAGTGTAGCTGTTGCACCATTGCAAGTTCCTCGCAACACCCACTCCCGTACCTCATCTGCTACTCATTCCAGACACTCTTTGGTCCAATCAGTTGTTGAACACTTTGAGGAAGACTTACCAGAACACTTACCACCTGTGTTTGACCAACAAATTCGATGTCAGATTAGTCAACTCCAAGCATCTTCTCACGCTGGGAGGGCATTTAGTGAAGCTCTCAATAACTTGAACAATGCCGGTGAAACAACAATCAGAAACAGTCCCCCTCATATAGCTAACCCCGGCGGTTCATCTGGTTGAACGACTGCTCCACCTGTGGCCCCTCAATACAACCAAGAAGATTCTGAAAGACACCAACAAGAGTGTCAAATGGCCGAATTCTTAGCTCAGATTGAAGAGAACAAGGTCATTGGTAAAACTATCTCTAACCCCAAAGCCTGCATCACACCCAAAAAGAAGCTTGAGGGGGACGGAAAAAACTTTTTGGCCTGGACAAAGACTCTCAAGGAAATCACTCGTGACCATCTAGGACTCAAAGATTTCTTCATGAAACCAAACTCTAACCCGTTTTCAGAAAGAGTCGGACAAGCAATTATTTTAGCTAGTGTACATCAATCACTAGTGTCCCACCTTCAAGATTTATCGTCCTCTTTTGACATCTAAACGGCGGTTCAGAAAAAATTCAAAACCATCAGTCATGCAGCCCATATGAATATATGGAGGCAACTAGTCAACTTTTGCTTATCTCAGTATCCATCATCTGCCGGGATGGTGTCTCATCTTTGCAACCTTATTACCAACTGAAAATTTCTAGGTGTTAGTATGGTTTCTGACATGTTCTTATCTTTTATTCTCAAGTGGGCAGTTCATCATGAAGATCAACTTAAAAATGAAATAGAGAGAAGATGTGAAGATCATGTTCAACGTAAATTAGTACCACCCAACTTCGATGAAATGGTACACTTCATTGAAGTAGCTCGACAAACAATCAGCCTATCTCAAGAAGAAGCACCCGGTTCATCTTCCCTCCTTTCCTCAATCCCACCAAGTATCAACGCTTCTGAAGCTAGACCAACCTCAGAACTCACTCATATTGGCAGTACTCCCTCACTCTCAGACATTCAACCCAATGCTTTTGATTTTGATGCAGCCAATGTTCACAAGTGCTGGCAATGCGGGTCCTCAGATCACTTCTTAAATCAATGCCCTTTCAGAGCTAGACCCGACAATTTCTATTAAATTTTTGACTTGAAGATTCTAATTTAAAGGAGAAAATTTAACTGATATAGCCAAATGCTCGACTGACTGGGTTATGATGAGAGAAGTGAGATTTTTTTGTGAGAAGAGAAAGATTAACAAGTGACGTGTCACTTGGATTGACTCAGGTGGAAGAAGAGGAGTTTTCTGAATCAATGATTTTGATTGCAACATACAAGTGACTAAACTTATAGACTACAAGTATCCCACACTTGTGGGTAAATCAAACAACCAATTCATTCTAACAACACTTTACTTGACACTACATGCTTCAACTAGAGGCATAAAACTAGACTGACTGATCTTCAACTAGAAGACAAATAACTAAATAAAGGAACTACCTTTTACTATTATAGATTTGTAACTAACAAACTAAAAAAACTGACTTAATAATAATAAGAAACTATCTTATTATTACAAATACTTTAAATATGTAACTAACATATGACTAAACATAAGAACTACTTGTAGAATTTTGACTACTTTAATTCTAAACTACTTGAGAAACCTAACTAAGGTTTGATGATGAGAACTGAAACACGTTACTGTCATAAAATGAAGACTAGAATTTCAAAAATTTCAATCGGAAGATCAGAGGGCCTGGCACTCAACCATTTAATCAAAGTCAGAACTTCATTTATCCCATTGTTGGCGCTATGTATCTACCGGTCAATCTTCAACAACAATCTCAGTTGTCCAACTTCAACCAAGCTTTCAACAATCAAAGAACCTCAACTAGCACTGGCCCTCAATGTGGTTGCCCTTTCAACAATTATCAAAATCAATCATCAACAAGCCGATCTGGTGATTCTTATGTCCCACATCCTAGAAGACTTGACCAGCGCAACAATCCTCCAACCAACTCAAGATCTATTCAACCCTCTCAAACTCAAAACACTCAACAAACTGTTGGGGTCAGTGCTAACCAATTGGATCTTGGTGAAGTCTCTCAAGACTTCTCGGACGTGAGTTTTCAAAACCTGAACATCTTTGATCATGAAGTAAGTAAAATTCCCATTATTGATACTGGTGCATCACACGGTCTCACAGGTGGTTTTCAATTTCTTTTCAATTTCAAATCTTTTTCAAATCCTATACCACTCAATGTAGCTACTTGCCGGTGCAACACCACAATTTTAGGAGTTGGAGAACTCCACTTCTGATGCTCAAACGGAAAATTAGTAGTCCTCGAAGGGGTTTTATACTGTGAGCAGGCCAGATCCACTTTAATTTCTCTGGCCTTTCTGAGAAAAGCTAATGCTTCCCTTATGTATGATCGCAGTAGCAATTCTTTTCAACTATTTAATGAAAAAGTCAATCACTGCCTACACTGCCCTTTTGATTTCAAAAACAAAAGGTGGATTATTGAAGCCACGATGCTGTCAAACCACAAAATATCTCTTCATCAACAACCTCAACAAATCAACAATGAAAACTCATTTCCAAATTCAAATAACAATCAATCTCTTTCTAATGTCTTTTCTAATCCTTTTTTGAAATCTATCTTGTCTGATTCTTACTTTTCACCAAATGTTATGCCTCCTAACTTCTGCCATTCTGATCCATTCATTGAACCATTAAAAAAAACTGACACATATGATTGGAGACTTGAAGCTCTAACCAAAGACAAGCAAACCTTACTCTTGTGGAACCGTATATATGGTCATGCAAGCCTCAGAGTACAAGAATGATAAAGCATAATAGTAACTTAGGAATGCCCAAGTCACTTCCAACAGGAAAATTCCATTTCCCAATATGTACAATCAGCAAAAGTACCAAATTTAATCCACTTGAATCCTCAAAAAGGGATGTCCTACCCATGGAAATCATGGCAATGGATCTTATGGGTCCTTTTGAAGAAGTCTCTGTTGATGGCTCAAAATATTTACTGACCTTGTGTGATGCAGCTACTGGGTACTCTTTTTTGAGACCTTTAAAAAATAAATCAGATACTAACAAATCTATTATAAGTATCATTACTCAATTAGAAAAAGAGACAGGTTTTAGCCTCAAACATCTAAGAAGTGAAAATGGCGGAGAGTTTGCCAATAAAAAACTAGGTGATTTTTTGCTGCAGAAAGGTGTTGTAGCGGAAATATTTCTTCCCTATCACCACTATCAAAATGGAATGATTGAGCGGTTTAATAGAACGGTCCCAGACATGGGTCGCACCGTATTGAATGACAGTCGTCTTCCGAAATCTTTCTGGTCTTATGCTTTCATTTGGGCCGGCCATATTTTGAATAGATTATCAAACAACCAATCAGGAAGAATCACTCCTTTTGAAGCAATGTTCAAGCGTAAACCTCAAACAGATTATTTTAGAGTTTTTGGTAGTATAGGCTATATTCATATACCAGAAGAAAAAAGAAAGAAGCTTGAAGAAAGAGCGATGAAGGGATTAGTGATGGCTCATTCAATAGACTCTAAAGGGTGGCTGCTCTGGCTCCCTGGTTCAAATACTTTGATGAAGTCTGCTATGGTCAAGTTCCCTGATGATCCTCAAAATAAATCAATTCCAGTAATGAAGAAAGAGAAGGAAGAAGAGTCTAAGAAGCAAGAATTTCTAATTGATCCAGCATTAACAGCCAATCATTTAACTCTGGGAGACTTCAAATTAGAATACGCTTTAATGAATCAAGAATTAATAGTAGATCAAACATTAGCTTCATGTCAATTTTATAGATCTGATATTCCAAAGACTTACTTACAAGCAATGAAGAGTGAAAAGAAGACTGAATGGAAAGGAGAAATTGATGAAGAAATAAACAATTTAGAATCAATGGAAGTCTGGTCAGCTGAGAAGATTCCAACTGGAAAGCGTCCACTGCGAGGACGGTGGGTTTTTGCTGTGAAGACAGGTAGTGATGGTCAAGTAGTCAGATAAAAAACACGCTTTGTAGCAAAGGGTTTTACTCATATTGAAGGAATCGAATTGGTGGAAAATTTTGCGCTGACTGCAACATTCATCTTGATGCGCTTACTCTTGAGTGTTGCAGCTTACTTCAACTGGCCGGTTCACAGTTTTGATTTTGTGGCGGCGTATTTGAATTCACCAATTGATGAAGAAGTGTGGATTGTTCCGCCAGACGGTATGAAGATTCAAGAAGGTTACTCCCTGAGATTGAAGAAGGCATTGTACGGCACCAAGCAAGCTTCTAGATGCTGGTGGCTCCATCTGAAAGGCGTGCTTGATAAACTCGGCTATATTCCGTCTCAGTATGACAGCAGTTTATATGTTTTGAAACATGCCAGTCTCTGTGAGAATTACACTGCGCATGAGTGAATTCTCTGAGTCTGTGCATTCTGCTATCTAAGCGCCTCACTCAGATAACGGAATTTCGCCTATTTAAGTTTGAGGTTAATGTACAATGTTTAGGTAGGAAAATCCTAATCATTATAATATCATAAATATATTTTCCTCATAAACTCTACATTTAACTTATCCCCTTCCTAATTGGACTTTGACACTCTAAAGTGTATCCCCTTTCCTAATCCAACTTTGACACTCTAAAGTGTTTCCCCTTCCTAATCCGACTTTGACACTCTAAAGTGTACCCCCTTCCTAATCCGACTTCGACACTATTAAGTGTAACCAACTGACAATTCTTAAACAAGTCTCTGCTCATTCAACCATCTCACATTTTGTAAGTTGAATGGCATGAAATTATTTCATTGTTAAAATAAAATTACTTATTACGTTTTTCTAGTTCTTTATTATTTTTCAATATTATCACGTACTTCCTTGTAACTGCTCCTAGCTCCCTTGTGTATACTCAATCAGAGTCTTAGGTACATTTTGTTTTCTTTTTATTACTTAATTGTATTCATTTCTAACGCAATAACAATCTCTTAGTTTTAACATCTTAACAGATTTACAGTCTTGATAAACCAGCTTTTCCAAAACAATCACCACACAAATAAAAACTATAGACTCCGATTGAATTAGACGATGGGAGAAGATTTGAGCGACGGACTTAAAACCGTTCCCTTGTTGGAGGAAGCAAACTTCGCACAATGGCAAACGAAGATGTGTATGTTTCTCCGGTTAAAGAAACTGTTTAAATACTGTGTACCAGAAGAAGTGCCTCAATCCGACAATGATGAAGAAGAATCAGTCATAGCGAACTTAATTCCAGAACAACCTAGGGCCTCAACAACCACAATTCCATTACGCCGAATGAGACCTAAAGAAAGACAGCAAATGATCGAATGTGCTACTTACATTATCTCTAGACTTGGAAACAGAGCATTCGCGGATGTGGTTACCTCAGAAAATGAAGATCAACCTAGAGCGCTTTGGCTTAGAATCCAACTAAGATATGCTGCTTCCACTGCAAACAATCAAGCAAGATTGAACATCAACTTCTCAAACTATGTCTTCAAAGGCGATCTCATCGTTTACATCTCGGAAATTTGAGATATCCTATCTGTGATGGCACTTGTTAGCCTGAAAGTACCATCTCATTTTGTTTCTTACTGTAGCCTGGGAAAAATTGGCTTGCATCAAAATTACAAGGATCTCTCAGATAGATTAATACTAGATCCTTTGCTCGTTCTTGACAAACTCCAAGATTGGTCCAACCATGAAAAATCTCAAGGTCAAATTCCTAATGTTATCAATCAAACACAACCAAGCGTTCTTTTCACTAACTCTCGAACTTTTGGCCTCCATATGGGCCCTAATAAACTTCCACAACGGTTGACGCATGCTTGTGGTTATAATGTGCACAATCCTAATGTCATATCTCATAACGCTGAACAATGTTTCGCTTTGCATCCTCATCTCAAACAACAAAGAAACGGGAATGAACTAAAACCTTCTATATACAAACATGACTCAAGCGCATCTACTATTGAACCATTGCAACAATTCTAACTTAAAAGACATTGTTCTAGACACTGGTGCATCACACCATATGTTCAACGATCTCAAATTTTTCTTAGCCATGAAGCCCATGAACTGTGATGTATCGACTGGTGACTCTCATTTGAAAGCTCTTGTTGCCCTTGGAAAAGGTTCTGTGTCTTTGAATTAGAATAACGGTGTTATGATTTTAGAAGACGCACTTTATGTACATAAAATCAATCGCAACATAATTTGATTACTCAGATTGTTGAACAAACAAATTTCTATCCAACGAGTTGACAATTACTCAGTGAAGATTCTCTTGGACAATCAACACATCTTTACAGCGCACTTGGATAACTATTTACTGTCGTTAGGAAGCCAACCTCTTACACCTCAACCTTTCTTGACATCAGCTGGGTTGACTGCAGAGATGTGGCATAATCGATTAGGGAACCCTGATTTAACTCGACTTAAAATGATGGTTCCTGGTTTGAAGACTCCCTCTCTTGCTTGTGACACTTTTTTGTGCTGCAAAGATGACGGCATTACCCTACAAACAAACGGGAACCCTGATTTAACTCGACTTAAAATGATGGTTCCTGGTTTGAAGACTCCCTCTCTTGCTTGTGACACTTTTTTGTGCTGCAAAGATGACGGCATTACCCTACAAACAAACGTTTGAAGAATCCAACGATCTCCTTTCTAACTTACACCTTGACTTAGTTGGGCCAATTCATCCCGCAACAAGATCGGGATTCAGATTCTTTTTAATGGTGGTGGACCAATTTTCTGGATATAAACATACGGCTCTCCTTAAATCAAAATCAGATGCGACAGCGGAAATCACCAACTTTATACTCGCGGCCAAAAATCAGCTTAAGGAGACGGTAATAAGTGTTCACTCAGATGGTGGAGGAGATTTTGTCAACAACAACTTAGATGAATTCTTTAAACAGAAAGGAATCACACAATCCATCTCCTCCCCGTATACTCCACAACACAACAGGATAGCTGAGAGGGCAAATAGAGTCATCATAGAAAAATTATGATCGATCTTAAATCAAAGTAAGCTCCCGCCTTCATTCTGGGGCGAGGCGTTAATGTATTCCACATATCTCTCCAATCTTACTCCTTCCACCTCGAATTCTAAATTTGTACCGCCTATGCAACTATGGATTAATAAAAAATGTTCTTATTCTCATCTTCTCCCTTTCGTTTGCAAAGTGTTTTGTCTTATTCCTCATCAGCTTCGGAAGAATAAACTGGACAATGTAGCTTGGGAAGGAATATTATTGGGCTACGAAAGCGGTAGGTGTTCTTATAAGATCCTTTGATTATCTTCTCAAATTCCTTTCATTAGCAGAAATGTGCTATTCAACAAGAAAATATTCCCTGGCTTATCGTCCAAAGTAACCTCTGTAATTGACAACTTACTAACTTTTACTGCGGATTCACAAGCTCTTCCTGCGGATGTGGAAGCTCTTGCTGTTGATTCACAAATTCTTTTGAAACAACCATCCATTATAACTCCATTTCCCCAAGAAGGTATTGGAACTGAACATCAAATTACTGATGATCAACAAATTGATGACTCCAAACCCCGTTCTGGAACCAAATCTGCGTTTTCTCAATCTGGTGTTGACTCCGCATTTGAGACGGAACCTGCTACTCAAACTCTGCGTAGAATAAAGGTCATTTGACCTAGACATCCAACTGAAATCAGGGGCGTCATAGATTTGCTTAATATACTTCCGTTCAGTCGCTCTAGAAAACCAACTTCTCTGTTATTGGTTGTGGATGACTTTTATACACCAAAGAACTTCAAATATTCTGTCTCGTGTGAACACAAAACGGAGTGGTTGGCAGCGATCGAGAAAGAGTTAGGCAACATGAAAGCTCTTGATGTTTGGCAAGTGGTACCAAAGTCTCCATCGACCTTTCCTATTCCCTGCACCTGGGTCTTCCGTAACAAACTAGGTGCGGATGGTTCTGTCGTTGAAAGGAAGGCATGATTGTGTGCCCATTGTTTTCTCCAAAAACAAGGGATAGATTTTGACCAAACTTTTGCTCCAACAGGGAGACTCAACTCACTCCGCTTACTGATCTCAAAAGCTGCTGTGAATGGGTGGCAATTTCACCAACTTGACGTTCGCAGTGCTTTTCTTAATGCTCCACTCAAAGAAACTATCCATCTCAAAATTCCATTAGGGCTTGAAGAAAATTCCAAAGTAAATATATTAAAACTAAATAAAGCAATCTATGGTCTCAAACAAGCTCCAAGAGCTTGGTATAACACCATAGCTGCTTTTATGAAAACAATAGGGCTCAAGGCCTCTTTAGCGGACTCATGCGTATTTTTCAACAATGATAACCTCAATCCAACCTATATTTACTTACATGTAGATGACTTGGCAATATTCGGTCGAGATGTTTCAATTTTCAAAGACAAAATTAAAGAAAAATTCTCAATGAAAGACTCAGGAGAAGCTAACTTCTTACTAGGAATGAAAATCACTCAAACTGTTAATAGAATTAGCCTATCTCAAGAATCATACGTAGATTCCTTCATTATGATGTTTCAATTTTCAAAGACAAAATTAAAGAAAAATTCTCAATGAAAGACTCAGGAGAAGCTAACTTCTTACTAGTAATGAAAATCACTCAAACTGTTAATAGAATTAGCCTATCTCAAGAATCATACGTAGATTCCTTCATTAGCATGTATGAATTAAATAATAATAATCCAAGTAATACACCTCTACAACCTGGAATAAAACTCAAAAAATCTAATGAAGAAGAACAAAAACGATTCCTAGAATTAAATCAAAGCTATAGGAAATTAATAGGCTCTTTAAATTATCTGAGCACAGAAACGAGGCCGGACATTACTTACACTGTTAGCAGTTTGTCTCAATTCTTAGAAAATCCCGGTATCAAACATTGGCATGCTGGCATTCAGGTTCTTCAGTATCTTATGAAAACTAAAAATCACGCTCTCAACTATGAAAAAGGGAATCAAACGGGTCTTATTGCTTATTTGGATTCAGATTGGGCTGCTTGCTTAGAAACCAGGAAATCAGGAATCAAACGGGTCTTATTGCTTATTTGGATTCAGATTGGGCTGCTTGCTTAGAAACCAGGAAATCAATCACAGGTTATGTATGTCTTTACAACAATAATCTAATCAGTTGGAAATCAAAGAAACAACCTTCAGTATCTCTATCGACTACTGAGGCCGAGTACAAAGGCATTTCTGATACGGTGAAAGAAATCTTATGGCTTCTCCAGCTGCCTCAAGAAGTTTTCCTCAAACGACTCCATGTAACTCCTCTCCTGAACGACAATAAAGGAGCCATAGATATAGCCAACTCAAATTCAAACACCAATCACTTTCGCGTACACCATATGGCTATTCGACTTCATTTCGTCAAAGAAGCTATTTTTGAAAAATCAATCTCAGTCACATATGTTGCAACATCTGGCATGGTCGCTGATTTTCTCACCAAACCAATTGGCAAAACTCTTCTTCACTCATCACTTAAACATATTAATCTTCTTCCTGCCAACAACAATGTTGTTAGCAAGGAGGGGTGTGAGAATTACACTGCGCATGAGTGAATTCTCTGAGTCTGTGAATTCTGCTATCTAAGCGCCTCACTCAGATAACGGAATTTTGCCTATTTAAGTTTGAGTTTAATGTACAATGTTTAGGTAGGAAAATCCTAATCATTATAATATCATAAATAGATTTTCCTCATAAACTCTACATTTAACTTATCCCCTTCCTAATTGGACTTTGACACTCTAAAGTGTATCCCCTTTCCTAATCCGACTTTGACACTCTAAATTGTATCCCCTTCCTAATCCGACTTCGACACTCTAAAGTGTACCCCCTTCCTAATCCGACTTTGACACTATTAAGTGTAACCGACTGACAATTCTTCAACAAGTCTCTGCTCATTCAACCATCTCACATTTCTTAAGTTGAATGGCATGAAGTTATTTCATTGTTAAAATAAAATTACTTATTACGTTTTTCTAGTTCTTTATTATTTTTCAATATTATCACGTACTTCCTTGTAACTGCTCCTAGCTCCCTTGTGTATACTCAATCAGAGTCTTAGGTACATTTTGTTTTCTTTTTATTACTTAATTGTATTCATTTCTAACGCAATAACAATCTCTTGGTTTTAGCATCTTAACAGTCTCAGGGGGCTAATCTGGATCCATGTTGATGACGGCATTGTCACAGAGTTGGATGTCTCTCTGTTGAAGAAATTAGATTTAGAATCAAGTCTGAAAATCAAGTGGAGTGAGACATTGACATCCATAGTGGGTATTGAAATTTCCAGAAAGGCTGACGGTTTTATTTTGAATCAAACAAAGCAGATAGAAGCCATTCTAAAGAATCACTGGGATGGCATTCACGTGGCAAAGAATCCATTACCAACTAATTACAATGGCGTCACAGATGAAGATGGTGACCCCAAGAAAAGCACTGACTATCTCTCAATTATAGGTTTGTTGGGTTATTTAGCAATAGCTACCCGACCTGACATTGCCCATTCAGTGAACTATCTAGCCTGATTTTCAGCTAAACCAAATACAAAACACTAGAAAGGGATTTACCACATTATCAATTATCTATCAGGGACAAAAAATGAAAGCCTGAAGCTTTTCCCTAAAGTGGATGGTCGGTCTCTGAAGACGTTCTGTGATGTGTCGTGGGGGGGAGAAGGTTCCAGATCGACTTATGGAGTATTTTTGACTTTCCTTTCTTGTCTTATGGATCTTGAGGTGCCAAGCTAGTGTAGCTGCTTCCACCTGCCATGCTGAATACATGGCTCTGGGGTATGCTACTCGGCAAACGCTGTGGGTAAGAAACTTAATAAAAGACATCTCAAGAGAAGCTGTGATAGGTCACTTGTATTGTGACAATCAATCCGCGGTCAGAGTATGCACTGATGACGCGTCCAATAAACGGACAAGGCACTCTGATAGAGATTTCTTTATTACTAATGAGGCCTTGTTTCGTGGGCAAACTACTATAACCTATCAGAGATCAAAACGCGGATATTTTTACTAAGTCTATGCCTCCTGAAAGCTTCTCTCGTCTGAGGAAACTGATCTTGGGGCATGGACTTTAGGATCCTACATTCTTTTATTTTTATTTCTATTTTCTCGCTGAAATTTT
>JNCO01007993.1:0-11752 GCA_000785685.1 Uromyces viciae-fabae | reverse complement strand
GGTGTAGAATCCATTTCTGAAATAAAAACAAGAGAATTCCTGCTCCTTCAGGGTGAAATAATAATTTTTTTTATTGAGTCCACTTTAGAGTACCACAACGGTGGTTTTCAGGGGTCTGGGGTTTCTGGTATCCTTGCACACAAAAAATCATTGGTATACAGCCTAGCCGCCTTTATTGGAGACAATCTACTCCGCACTCTGCTGAATCTCAATTTTTCAGGGCCGCCTCAGAGTGTTAGGGCACTCAGGGTTCCAGATCCCTAATGGGACCTAACCCAAATGAGGAGGATTTAATTTTTTCTGTTTTGTTTGTTTGTTTGTTAATTTTTTTATGTTTTCTTTCACACTTTCCTTCCTTTTTCATTTTCAGCTTCCTTATCATACTAAAATTACTCAAGCTTGTCAGATCTCAAATTTGTTTTCCGGTTAGTCTCACAACAGCAGTATATCGTACTTACTTTATCACACAAGAATAACTTTAGTGTGCAATGTGAAATCAATTTGCACTTGAAAAGAATAAAACCTCCATCTCAAAAATTAATCCAAATCAATGTGAGATAAATAAAATCATGATCATCACATTTCATGACGTTTTCAAATGTTAGTTTACCTTTTTCAAATCATGAACTTCTATTTTTTCATCATCTTTCACTTTTTCAAATTTGACAGGGTGGATCGATTTACATCTGGACTGTGGGAATGATATATTGAATGTTCAAAGACTGTATTGTAGAACCAAGGTTATTTAAAGGTGTAACCCATTTGTCATTATTTTGTAAAAGATACTAATTTACCTTATATTTTTCCATTCTTGCATGAATCAAAGATTTTGTTAGATATAATTTACTCACCTGTTTTGAACAACCCTCTAGTATCAACCAAAAAGAAAAAATCCACCAAATTCATCTTCTCAAAATTCTTCTCATGGCGATAAAATTTAAACAGAGCTTTAGAAGATTTGGATCTGAATTCAATGAACCGGTCTTTTTTGTTTCATTGAGTCTTTCAAAAAAAACCATTTTATCTCTCCCGTATGAAAATCTACATAATTGTCAAATGGTTCTGACCTCTGAAATCTCCCCTTATTTATCTATCAAAAACACCATTTTGCTCTCGATCTATTGGAGACTTTGAAAAACCTCTCAGAACTGATACATGATCTCTATTTCATGTCATCTCATAGACAAGAGAACAAGATAAATAGAAATAGGATTACTGGTGAAATGAGGTTGATTGGATTGTGTCCTGGTTATGACAGGGGTAAATCTGCAGGTATGATTTCCCATCTGGAAGAATTACTCATCTTTTACTTACAAAACATTTGATTTTTTAGGCACTTAATCTCTAAGGAAAAAATTAACCAAAGAACAACTTGAAGAAGACAATCTCTTATGAGACAAGCTTCCATCACATAACCAATCCATTGCCTCATGGATCAAAAAGCTATTATCTAGTGCTTGGAATGAAGACAACCAGTTAGCAAATCATCTTGGAATCCCCAGTTGGTCCCAAATGGAATTCAGGGAAGAAGAAAATTATAATTTTGCCTCCTACATCTCAGTTACCTTTATGAATTTTTTCAACAGAGCACATCAAGATGAAAATGATCTTTTTTTTTTAAAGTGCAAATTGATTTCACATTGCGCACTAAATTTATTCTTGTGGGATAAAGTAAGTACAATATACTGCTGTTGTGAGACTAACCAGAAAACAAATTTGAGATCTGACAAGTTTGAGTAATCTTAGTATGATAAGGAAGCTGAAAATGAAAAAGAATTGAAAGTGTGAAAGAAAACATAAAAAAATAAAGAAAGAAAACATAAAAAAATAAAGGAACAAAGCAGAAAAAATGAAATCCTCCTCTTTTGGGTTAGGTACAGTTAGGGATCTGGAACCCCCAGTGCCCTAACACTCTGAGGCGGCCTGAACAATTGAGATTCAGCAGAGTTTGGAGCAGATTGTCTCCAATACAGGTGGCTAGGCTGTATACCAATGATTTTTTGTGGCAAGGATACCAGAAGCACTAGACTCCTGGTTGTCCCTAACCCTGAAAACCACCATGTACAACATTTTTACCTGAAAGCAAAGAATAGGTTTGGAGAAGTATATGGTTAGTGTGTGGGGAATCTGTGTGTTGGATTGAGGGTGTGTAAAAAGAAACTGAGGGTGAGAAAAGAAGACTGAAAATGAGAAAAGGAAGCTAAAATTTGGATAGAAACATAGGATGTGAAAAGGAAACTGAAAAAATGAGAAACGTAAGAATGGGGAAGTGTGTGAAACTGAGCAATAGGAGATAGGGAAATTGTTCTTATTTTTTACTATTATGGTTGATGTGTAAGGTAGTTGAAATTGTTGTTGAATCTTCCTGTGGATTGAAGGAACTGCGTAAGGAATCTCAATGCCTTGGGGTTATCTAGTAAATTTTTGAGGGATTTGGGGTCAACTTTGACATTTTTTCTGATTTTTTGCTGAAGAATTGTTCTTTCATGCTTGTATTGTCTGCATATGAGGAGGAAGTGAAAAACTGACTCTGGTGTCTTGCATGTTGGACAATTTGGGGATTCTATCTTGTTGATTCTGAACAGGAACTGATGAAGTGCACAATGACCGGATCTGAGCTGGTAGAGAAGGGAGGAGAATCCTTTTTCTAGTTTTTTGAGATGTTTGAAAATATGAGAGGGCTGAAATTGAAGAGTGATATTGTTGCGTATGATGGGTGTTTTGTTCTTGATAATGGAGCAAGTTTTTCTGATTTGAGTGGTGATGGGGGAAATGGACTGGGGGAATTAAATGTCTTTTTATGTGGCTTCAGCTGCACTTTTAGCTAGTTGATCAACTTGTTGATCTTTTTGAATGTTGACATGTGCTGGACACCAGTACAGGTGAACTGAAGTTGAAAATCTTTTCTGGATTGAGGTGATGAGTTGTTGGATTTGGAAGATTGTGAGCTGGGATGATCTGGTTTTGGGATTTTGAGAAACTGCAAGGAGTGCAGCTTGACTATCAGAGAAAATGTTGCTTGGTACTCTAGCTTAAAATAGAAGCCGTTTGGGCGTCCTTTCCTTTGGTATGATTCTGGGTTGTTGGTAATGCTACGGTCATCAATTTGAACACGGGTTAAAGGTTTGGATGAATTTATTTTTAAAAAAACACATTTAATGATGAAAGGAAATGAGTTAACTATCTTTGAGTCATAAAGGAGAGAAAAGCGGGTACGATTGCCTACCATTATTGATTTCAGCTTGCAATTCTTGTCTTTGTTTTTCAAGCCCTTCTGGATTTGCACTTCCTTCTTTGTCATGCTCAGGTAACTCTGCCTTGACGTTATGGGTTTTCTATTATTGATGTCAAACCTGATGTAAAGCAATGTCAGTAACATGTGATCGCCGTATGTGATTTATATGTGATGTTTCTCATTTTTTTTTCAAGTCCAATTAAAGAAGGACAAGAAGATAAAAACGTACTTTGAAGTATAAATCTGCTCGATCTTGTAACTCGAGAAATTGTGGGGGATAAAATTGCCAATCCAAGCTACAGAGAATAATTAAGAGATTATGAGCCTTAAGAAATACTTCTAATAAGTGATAGATGAACATAAAAATTTAGGAAATAACACAAACGTATTAATTTTCTTAGGGCCTTTTTTCTTTTTTGGTGCAACTGGACCACCTCTCATCATCTCTCGAAATGATATATTTTCACTATAATTTAACTTTCTTTCTCTCTTAGCAGGTTCAATCCAATTTATACTAATTTTTTTCTTTGCTTGACCAGTGTCATCTTCACCTTCCCATTTTTGTGTAATATTATCTGTTTTGAAATTTGCTACATCATTGAAATCTAATCCAGAGTACTTGGCATTTAGTTCAGCTGTCCTAGTGTCACCTTGGTGAATAATTATTGACTCTATTTCATCATCCACGAGCATGTTTCCTTTGGAGTTTATTATCTTTTTGGCTCCATGTTGAATCATGTCAACCAAATATTCTTTGCTTTGACCTGAAAATTATATCTGTATAAGGTTAGGTTTTGAGAGGTTAATCCAATAGAAAACATGATGTTTTTATTTGGCAACTTACCTTTCTGTTGATGGGTGGCTCTGCCTTGCTGAATAACCAATTAATCTAAACGTAACTTCTGAGCAGCGCATCTAATACTTTTTCTTCGACTGTGTTTTCAGTTACAAACCTAAAAACGTAAACTTGTTTTTTCTGACCAATTCAATGTGCTGCAAAAAAATTTTTAGTTGAAGCAAGTTCAGTCAAATGATAGCTAATAATCCAAGAAGAAAGGAAGTGCATTGATTTAAGAAGAGATAAGAAAATAGAATTAACCTTGATCCATAGCTCGAAGATCCGCTTGAGGATTCCAATCTGAGTCAAATAGTACTACAACATTAAGATTGATGCCTAGCCCTCCCGCTTGAGTGGTTAAAATAAAAATGAACTTGGTGCTTCCTTCCTTTTCATATTCATTGATCAAATGAATACAATCTTCATGTGCTGTTTGACCATCCATGCAACAATATTCTAAAATTTTTGATTTTTGATTTAGGATACAAAATCAATGTACTTGTTGTTTTCAAAAATTCCAAGGGATTGCTCGTGATGAAGTTGAGCCATTTCAAAAAATCTTCTTTGAAGATGGTGAAAGCCTATACCCCAATCAAAGTGGAATCCAAGTTAATTTCTTTTGCTACAAAAAAAAAAAAAAAAAAAAAAAAAAAAAAAAAAAACATTTAAAGATGAATAACTTGCCTCAAAATGGAAATCTTTGAGAGTGCACAATTTTTCTTCATGTGCTTGCTAGAACCGTTTCATCAGATATTTTCCTATTGCTAAAACTTGAATGAAAAGAAAAGCAAAAAAAAAAAACAAGAACAGGCTGGTGATAAGAAAAAACCTTGGAATGAAGTGTAGAACCAAAAAATTCACTACCTTATGTGTACTGGAGATCTGGAGGTTTTTCAAAAGTGAGAAATTGTTGGCTGATGGATTTGGTTGATGCCTATTGATCCCTGCAAATGCCTCAATCTTGTGCTGAGATCATGCACATTTGGAGGGATTTTAGAAGATCATGATCAAATTGGTGTTACACAAAAATGTGTCCCTTGAAGAATTTGAACCGGTGTGATTTACCAGGGGTTTCCCCAGTGACCCTTTTATGGTATTTCCAGATAACATCAACAAAGACATGTTGAATTCTCCACAATCTCCCTGATGTGCACGGTGGTTCACTGGCATCTGCCAACCACTCCCCATCCACTGCTTACTGAATCCTGAATAGGGCAGTGAAGCCGCCCCTGGACCCTAGTTAATATATATTTATGTTGATTTTGGGGAAATAAAATTTTTTGTTAAAAACAATCATGATGTTACTTATAAAGTTTAATGATTTGTTTTACTAATATTTTATGTTTTCTCTTATTATGAAAACAGCTAAAACAATTGAAATAAATATAGATAAAAAAAAAATTTAAAAAAAAATAAAATAAAGAAGTAAAATTGTAAGTGATTAAAAGATCAACTAATATATAACATATAAGCTAGATAAATTAAAATACAAATTGAAATAAATAAACTAAATCAATCAATTATTAATAAAAATTAATATTAAAAATGAAATACAATATTATTATAAAAACAAAATTTATCAGAATGTTTTTATATTAACAAAAAGATGATTTAATAAAATTATTTAAAATTAAAATTACAATCAATATTCAAATCTTTATTTTTATGATTATTTATTTTATTAATCTTCATTATTATTATTATTATTGAATATTGTTGAAATATTTTATCAATTACATTTAATAGAATTAATATGCAGATTAAAATCATTTATATCTATAAAGTATTTATTTTTCTTATTAAGAATAATCATTAATTATTATAACTTGGGCAATACAAATTTTGCCTTTAGTTCTGTAATTCTCACAAAACTGCTGCCCCACAATAAGCAATGAGACTGACTACAACTCAAAGTCCCCGACCATGTATGGTATGGTTGGGGATTCAAGACTGGCAGACTCCAAAATCAAACGAAGTACAAATCACAATCAAAGCACCAGGAATATTGCCATGTCACTTGCTACCACCTGACATCAAGCAGCTTACCATGCAACCTTGGGGAAACCCCGCGCCAATCACATCTGTAGCTCTGACACAACTCCAGTGCAGCTCCATTGCTGCAATCATGTCAGATCTGGGTCACATGATCTCTCTGACCCTGTCCTCCCAGTGCCGCTAGATGGTTGATCAACTCCTTTCCTCAGCACCTACATTCAAGCTCATTGGTGGTCTCTCAACTTGTTCTTGGTTACATAGAATTTTATTGATTCCGTTTGTATTCTTATTTTCAATTCATCTTGGTATGTAACTTTTCCTTGTTTTTCATTTATTCCATTCTCATTTAACATCTTAGATGCAGTCCACTCAGACGCGAGCTTGTGCGGTGTTGAACAGTGTGTCGACTTCGACACCTGGTCAACACCGCGCCGAGTTGTCAAGGTTTCGACTTCGACACCTGGTCAACACCACCTTTTTGGAGCCTAGTGATATAACCATCATGATACAAATAGAAAGATATATTGATGCTATTTTATACCTTTGAAAGGGTTGAAGGTCTTTTGTTTTAGTTTATCTTGATTTTTACTGTGCTTCTTTCTGTTTTTCTGCCTTCCTTCTTTACTTATTTCCTCTCTTTATTACAACAACCTTTTCCCCGTTCTCTTTTTTAAACGCACAATGTAAATTTTTAAACAATAACAGCATGCTTACCCAGAGTGAAAAAGCTACGAATCCAAAGTAAAGAGCATCTCTGTAATACTATCCTGACGAGAAGGAAACAAATGTAGCCAAAATCAGGAAAAAAAAAAAGTAGCTATCATCACCAGTTGGACTCCGAATCAGCCAAGATTCATTTTTGCTATCATCAGATGATCTCGATGAATTAATCTTCTTGAGGTTCACTTAAAAGTCACCACAAAGATATTGTTCAACAAAACAGCCAGTTTTTCTTGGGATCTTGAACATTAGAGAAGTTAGGATTGTGTAATAAAACAAATTCAAATATATCAAGGAAAAATCAAAGTGCGAATTGATAAAAGTGATTGACAACGTTAAGTTGCTCAAGTACAAAGAATATTGATCTTGATGCTTGAGCCAGAGGGAGATATTCTTCCATAAACTGATCAACCTCTTGCATCACGATATCAGTCTCTTCCACTTTCTTTGCAACTTCAGTCGCCTCACATTTTAAATGTTAGGTTTAGAGTGGCTAAGGCAAAAATTTATCTCAGTCTATATACATGTAATATTTGCTTTTTGTGCCATGATACCAACACGCTGCACATGCATGCGGAAAAGAGAAAACTTTGAAAAATGAAAATATTATAGTTATAACCCTTCCTAAGGCAGAGCGGTACAATGCCTTGTATTGCTTCTCCTTCCAAAGGAAGTACCAAGCAGAGAGAACTTCCAAATGGGCCGCCTGTGAACAGGTAATGCCCAAGACGGGTATTTGATATAAGGGAGAAAGCTAATTTGGAGCTAATGGCTTACCCTGGCGTATTGGAACACTAAACTGGAGTTTTACCCAGTTTTTTAGAAAACTCTATCAATCTATCTATAGTTGAATGCAAAGTCTGATCATGATGATGATGAAATGATGAGCAAAATTAGAACTACTAACAACCAGTCCGCACTTGTAGAGGTAGGAGTTGAGACAACAAGCAGGCATACTTTGAATCCATTGGAAGAACCAAGACAATTGAGTTGAGTGTGATCAGATTTGCAATATTTATATATGTCGTTTGGCCTATAGCCTGAATGTATGCAAGAAGATCATACATCAGCTTTCAATACTGTAACAGCATCAAAAAGAAAGAAAATATATTTGATTATTCCAACTTACTCTTTGTAATCAATCATAAAGTATTAAGTAAAGTGCCATAAATGGTACCCAGAGATCCATTCACCAGGAAAAATAAATGATCACTTGACGACAATTGACATACCTGCAGAGTATAAAGGGGCCTTTGTACTTTTGCATGTCACTTGTCGTCAAGTGACAATTGATTTTTCCAGGTGATTCCTTGGACGCAAATCAAAATTTTATGGTGTTGAAAGTAAATCCGCTTGACTGTTTGCCAACGTCTTAAAATAAAAGGAAAAAAGAAGAAACATGATAAAATATTACAAAATTAGTAAAAAAACATGTAGTAAAAATTTAAATGAAATTTAACTTCAATGATCCTATTGGTTTTGACACTAAAAAATTTCATTGTCACATTAGATCCATATTGTTTGATAATAAATCCTGTATCAGAATGGATGTTAGAAGGTGGTAACAGTTGAGCCAAGAGAAAAAGAAAGAGAAGCAATTTAAGAAATGAAATAAAAAAAACAGCAATATGCTCTCATATTAATGAATATAAAAAAAGAGTTAATGATACATACTTCTAGTTTAGTAACTTTGGCAAGCATGTAGGTAAGATCATCGCAATGAAGCCTGAAAAATCAAATGTGTACTTGATTCGATTTTTCCCTGTTTCTTAGAAAGTAGTGTCTGGCCTGTAGTTCTAATCCATTGTAAAGCACGACTAGGGCCTTGAGACAAGCCATCCTTAAATCACAATTCACCCTCTGTTGACTAGCTTCTTCTGTCGATATACAAGAAACGTAAATAATTAAATTAATAGCATTGATTAGTAAGTGATCGCAACACAAAGTTTATAGTTTAATCAATTTTATTTTTTTACCAGGTTCCAATAAACGATCAATCATTTGATTCTTAACGATCACATCTCTTATTAATGGAACTCGATCCTTATGATTAATGATCAGTTTCTATAGTTGAGCCATTTTGTATTTAATTTGAATTGATATGGTTTAATTATTGGGAACCATATTACCTAAACGATTGGAACGAGCGAAATCAATTAAGAGTCCACTGACTCAATCAGAAGCTTGTTTGCCAAGAGGTTCATTTTAATTCTTTCAAGAAATAACCGCAGCATTGAGATAGCTTGTTTGATAAAATGTGTAAATGGGCTTGGGGGTTTTGGTCGATAATTTTCAAAAAATTGAGCAACAATCGATTTGCGATTTTTGAGGAGAATTGGAGATAAAGCTGTATTCATTTCAGTCCCAAGGGCATCTTTAATGCCTTTGCGCATCTGTAGGTCTTTGACAATGAGTAAGTCGCCCGTTTCCTGGTAATAAATTTAAGTAAGATATTTCACAAATCTGACGGGAAAAGGAAAGTATTGATCATCTTATTATAAATACCTGAATGTAACAATCCACATTTTTTGCACAATGGGGAATACAAAAGACCAGAGAAGCTGATCCATGTGTTTGCATTTTCCTAAAATTATCATTATTAGAAGGAAATGATGATTAGCTAGCAAAGTGTACAGTGAATAGAGGGAAAAGAAACAAACCAGAAGTCCTTCTCCCGACATGGCACCCATAGTAAGGAGGAGAGTCATACAATACTGCATTGCCAGGTTGATCCTCAAATGGTCAATGCCCCACTCAAGTCGAAAGTAACTTCCATCATCTCACGTGAAGGACATGGATTGGGCCAATGGGTTTGCCGGATCTTTTAATATATTCCAAAACTGGATTTCCTTTGGAAGAGCGGAAGTGTAAGAGATGGTGGAGACTTGAATGAGTTGGGTAGGATCAGAGCCAACTCCTGTCAGTCCAATCTATTAGATTCTTGTGATGAAAGAAAATGATCCTCGTGAGACCTTGTGAGACAAGAAAGTGAACCAAGAGGATATATTTCAATAATTTGTAGTAACATTATGTTTGAAGAACAAATGGAGTAAATGTTGAAAAGAAAACATACCTTGTGAGACAAGAAAGTGAACCAAGAGGATGAGGAACCTTTTCTTGTCACACAAGTTGGCTGTTTTTATAGCAACTGATTATGTAAGCTAACAAAAAATAATGAAATAAAATAAAATAGTATTTGAAATTATAATACTATTTGAAATGATGATAAATTATGTAGTAATACAATTTCACATTGTTATTGACACCTTACACAATCAAACCAGTCCTTCGATTTCAAGACAGATAAATTGGTGGCTGAGTTCATAGTTAGAGCACCCCAACGCCATTCAATTTCTTGATTAGCATGTTGAAAAAAATGACCTCCATTCCAAGGTCCTTTCTACAAACAATAATGCCGTGCCCTCCTCATCATATTTGTGATCAAGCTAGACTAATTTTTTAAAAAGTGCCTCTCTTGCTTTCATTTCTTATGATTCATTATCAATAGTGTCTTAGTGTCTCCGCTCTCATGGGTAAAAAAATATCACATTTCAAGAATTATTCAAACTCAATTTATTTACATTTTATATATATCTATCACCATCAGGTGATATTGTGGCTACATTTATTTTCCAGTCTGTTTTTTTTTTTTTATTACGCATGAATTGAATGTATGTAGAGTTTTAATTTTATGCTTATGATTTAATATATACAAAGTGATCCGGCCAGTGACTACGGGTGTAATGTGAGAGGGGTCAATTAAAAAATTGACAATGCTATGTGTGGGCATCATTCTGTGATTTCGCCGCTTCTGATGGCCTCAAGATACACTGCGCTAAATTCCTTTCTAACAGGGGGTTCTGAAAGCAATTGAAATTCACTAATGCGTTAGCTTGAATTGAGGAAAAGTAGGAGGAGAAACTGACCTCTCCCAAGTTTGGTACAGCGCTTTTTCCACATAGCCACAAAGTCAGGTATTTGACTTGGAGCCAATTTAATTTGTTCAAAAGTGTGGTATACACCATTGAAGAAGAAACATTTGTACTGGGTGAGGTAATGATCATCAATAATTGCCTTTTTGAGGTGAGTCCTGGTGTCATTCACCGGGACAACTGTAATGTTGATTAGATTGTTCATGCAATCAATTACACCGTCTAACCAATCTTGTTGGGCTGGGGTTGAATTCTTTAGAATTTCTTGGTTGCCTGGTTGGGCCATCTTTAGGCTCAAAGGTGCGTGCTAATTCAATGTAATCTAAAAAACTGGGAGGAGGGAGACAATGAAGTGGCATGAATGGGGGAACAAGCCTTATTTATACGTGAACTCTTCTTGGTTAAATGAGGGGCAAGATTATCTGTGTCCCCTCAAACCGTTTCAATATTATTGTCTCTATGATTGCCAGTTGCAAAACAATTCTCAGGTCTGTTCCCCTGCAGGATCATCAATGAGAATAGGGGTGTTGTTTTCTTATTTTCAAGAATCTCCTACCGCTGTCTTATTGTCAAGAATCTCCTACCGCTGACAATATGTTGGACAATCATCCAAAACAGTTGTCCAAATCCAAAACAGTTCTCTGCAATTCTTCCAAAACAATTCTTGACAATTCTTGGGTCCACAATTCTTGGACAATCATCCAAATGGTGCATGAATTGCATACAACTTTCCCCTAGATGGGACTTGTGACACAATCACGTGAAAATGTGGCTCCAAGTGGGAGTTAAGAATTTTCCAAGCGGGCTTTGAAATTGGCCCAGCCAATGTGACCTTTGGGCCACACTTGTTGGGTGCCCATACAAATTTGGCACAACAGCTACATTTTAGTGCTAAATAATCTTCATTGAAAGTGGTGAAATACATTGCTGGAATATTTTTTGAAATCAATAATAGTTGCAAGAAAAAAATAAAAATAAAAATAAAAAAATAAAAAATAAAAAATAAAAAATAAAAAATCAAAAATCAAAAAT
>JNCO01007992.1:0-11752 GCA_000785685.1 Uromyces viciae-fabae | reverse complement strand
GTTGTTCATTTTCTTCAAAATTAATAGTCTCAAAGGGACTGAATTGAAAAGAAGAGTCGATCACAGATTCGTTTGGAGTTGGAAAAACATTTTCGTCAAAAGAAACATCCCTCGAGATACAGACAGTTTTTGATTCGATCTTCAAAATTCGATAAGATGTAAAATCATTAGCATACCCGAGAAAGATTCCTTTCTCAGTAGTTGGAGAAAGCTTATTTTTCCTGAGAAGCGCTGGAATAAGTACGAAACACAAGCAACCAAAGGGTTTCAACTTGTCTAAATTAATTTGTTTACCAAAGATAGTCGAGTATGGAATTTTGAAGTTACGAGTACTAGAAGGAAGAAGGTTACACAAATCTGTTGCAGTAACTATTGCTTCAGCCCAAAAACAAGGGGGAAGATTCGCCTGTGAATATAAACAACGTGCTTTTTCAACGATTGCCCTATTTGCCCTTTCAGCAAAACCGTTGTTTTGAGGTGTATAGGGAGGAGCAAATTGTTGAGTGATTCCATTCTTGAAACAGAAATCTTCAAAAAGAGAATTTTTGAATTCACCACCGTTGTCGGAAATAAATTTCTTGACACTCTTGCCGGTCGTTTTGAAACCTGAGAATTGGTCGACGCATGTAAGAAAATACTGAGAACCACTCACTGAACGAGTTTGAAATGGTCCCACGAGATCCAAGTGCATCGTTTCCAAAACATCAGAGACTTTGTCAAATTTTCCACTGAACGTTTTTCGAGTTCCTTTACAAATCTTGCAAGTTTCACACGTATTGACAGTGATGGCATTCGGAATAAGCTTTTTTAAGTATTCATTAATGGGGTGACCGAGACGAAGATGCCAATTAGTGAAACTTGAGGTAGATAAATTAACTTCAGGGGAATTTTTAGGAATAAATGAATGTTCAAGTTCAAAAAGATTATTTTTAATTTTTCCAATAAGAGAAAAATTATTATCAAATTCAATTTTGAAATCTAAATTTGAATCGTCTTTGGAAATAAAACATGAAGATTTGAAAAGTCTATTTAGAGAAATTAAAGGTCTGCTAATTTCAGGTGCATAAAGTGCATTATCGAGATGAATAATTGATCCAGTAGCACTTTTAAGATATGCATCTCCCATTTGAACTGCCTTCATTTTGTGATTCAGATTCCCAGTAGAAATCTCAATATTAACTGATTGTCGTTTAATAAAATATTGAGAGTTTTTGATAATATGATGGGAGGCCCCAGAGTTGACGACTGCTGGAAGAGAATCCTCAGATGAGTCAATATTGTAGGCAGCTACTTCAATATAATCTGTTTCAGCTTCGTCTTCGTTTGAGTTCATCAAATTAGCTTCAGCGTCCTTCTTTAATTTAAGAGCTTCCTTTTCCTCCGAGGAGAGTTTGAAACAACGCCAAGCTGGATGACTGGCTTTCGGATTATGTTTACCTTTTGAGCAAGGATGGAGAGGTGGAGGTCGACTGGACTCAATTTTAAGAGCCGAAACATCTTCAGATTTCACTTTAATTTCAGATTTAATACTAGGATTAATTCTGATTTCTTTCATGTAAACTAATTCTTGAAGTTTCTTGAGAGTACGGTTAGGATGTAAAATAATAGATTCGTTCATAATAATATTATCAACTACATTCCATAAATCTCGAGATAGTTTTGCTAGAATTGAAATAGAAATAATGTCGTCCGGAATTCCAAGCTGGACGACAGATATTTCTTTGATCATCTTCTGACAAACTATAATGTAATCTTTGAGATCCCCTCCGTATTCAAAATGCATAAACTTAAGCCATACACGAGCTTTATTGTTAATTGATTCAGAAGCGAAACGATTGGTAATCGACTCCCAAATCAAACTCGGTTTGTCTTCGTTTTCAAGCGTTATAACAGCGTAAAAGGCCAGGCTACCAAGATGGCTGATGATGATATTCGCGGCCTCGTATTTCTTCTTTTCTGATGGACTGACAGTTTCTCCGGAAGTGATTTTCCAGAGTTCCTTACTTCTTAAGTGTGCTCTCATCCGCGATGACCATTCTGGATAATTGGTATCATCGAGTTTTGGAATACCAGTTTTGGAAGTTTGTTTTTCCTTGGTATCGGACATTTTAAGTTAATCGACCTGTTCTTTTAGAATCAAAGCACCGTACTGATAATGTGATGATTTTATAGACTAAAAAGAAGATTTTGATTTCAGTTAAAAGAATTAGAATTGAAACAAAACATGAAAAATATAATCACCTAAAAAGAACAGGTTAAATAACTAAGTGAGAGCAGGTGATTTTAAAGACAAGAAGAAAAGACGCTACAGGTAAGAACTGAAGATAATTATAAAGTTAATGTTAGATCTTTAAGAATAAGAATGAATGAATAAAAGAAAAACTTTAATAATAACCTATTGTCTAAATCCTGGATTTAATGATCTCAAATGAATAATAAGGATAATGACCTTAACGAGTGAGACAAAGAAAAGAAATATAATAAAAATAAAAATAATTGAAATACAACATACATACTCTATAAATAGAGTATTTACACCCAACCCCCCAAGTTCCATCATATTACAACATGTTTGACCTTAAAGACCCACTTCGACTTGAAATTTTTTTCGATCGACTGGCTGAGGAACAAGTTTCCAGGTATTCATACTGAGAAGAGAGGAGAACTCCTTGTTTGCTGCCTTTAGCCAGCGAAGTTTGTTGGGAGACTTGAGCAATTGATTCCATGTCTTGGGGGTGTCAACTATTGCATCAGTCGAAACAGACTTTGACCAAGAGCCATACCTATCAGGTTCCTTACGCACCAGAGAGGAACGTCGCTGAGACACGATATCAGCTGTGACCTTAGATTCACGTGGGAGATTGGACACAGTTGGCTGTTGAATAGGGTGAGAGAGCGATGTTGGAACAGGAAATTGAGGGGTGGGAGGTGCATCAAATGATCCCACCGTTTGTGGGGTCTTAGAGTGAATTGAAGGAGGACGGAAAAAATGTGGAGGAAGAGTGATTGGAGAAGAAGAAGACTGCAACGGAACAAGGGACCAATTTTGAGATAGTGGGCCAAGTAACTCACCATCATCAGAGTTGTCTGGAGAAACATCTCGAAGAGTGTTTGATGGGGCATGCTTTGAGTCAGATAAAGAACGATCTGGTTGTGGCTCCAGAGGAATGGACAACGGCGGCATGTTGACTGGGTAATCTGGAAAAGTGAGAGGTGGAGGAGCTGTTGAACGAACCGGATTAGAAGAAGAAAATGGCCAGTTTATTTCCACCGATATTGGAACTGCAGGTTTCACAACTTTAGTGCCATATGGGAAAGAGGTGTTGTCAAATAAAACATTGCGCGATTTGATTATGCCTTTGGTTTCGAGGTTGAGCAGTCAAAAACCATTGCCATCAAAAAGATACAAGAGAAGAATGGAAAGTCACCTTTTGGATCTAATTTCTTGCGGTTGGCTTCTGATACTTTGTACCATGTTAAACATCTGAAAGGATGAAGGGAGGAGATATGGACGGGTGGTATATTAAGAATATCGTTTGGGCTTTGAAAACCCTTGGAAGTAAAACACGGGATGGAGTTGAAAGAATAAAAGATGTGGCGGAGAGCATCCGCCCAGAAAGATTTCGGAAGAGATGAATGTGATAAAGAGCACCTGACCAAGTTACCAATGGTACGGTTTGCCCTCTCGGCAACGCAATTCAGTTCGGGCAAGTGAGGAGGTCCTGGCTCATGTTTTATCCCTGAGGAGAGGAGAAAAGATTGAAAAGAGTTCGAAATATATTCACCTCCATTGTCTGAGCAAAGAGAAACAATTTTGTGGCGGCTATCTTTCTCAAAAGAGGACTTAAAAAGTTTGAAGCATGAAAAATTATCACTTTTTGATTTCATAGGAAAAACGTTGGTGAACTTTGAGCAGTCGTCAATGGAAGTAACAAAGAATTTATACCCTTCACGGGATACAACCTCAAAACAACCGACATCAGAGTGAATTATTTCTCCCGGAATTTTTCTACGATATACAGCACGAGAAGTAAAAGAAACACAGTGCATTTTTGATTGAACACACACCGCAAACCGCTGAACATCCACTTCATTCATTTGAGTCGGAGTGATGTTTAGAGCTTTAAGATACCGCTTCAGCGGTCGAAGTCCTATATGTGATAACCAAAGGTGATATCCATAAAGTGAGCGGTCTGAAACGAGATGAGAAGCGGTGGAGGATGAAGCATTGGCCCTTACCTCCTCGGCTGAAAGATAATATAAGTTGCCTTTCCAGTATCCTTGACTGACTTGGTGTCCAGTAACAGAAAAACCGGCGGCTTCGTAAATATTGCAGGAATCCGCAGTGAAAACTACATTGAGCGACGTATCACACATTCCGGCAACCGATAGAAGTGGCTCATGGAGATCTGGGACAACCAGAGTCTTCACTTTCTTGACCACGTCGAGGGGTAGATGGGCAAAACCTTTGTGAGAGGAGTAAACTGTGGAGTGATCCGCAAGCTTAACTGGAGTAGAGTCAGGTCTTAGTTGTTTTACTGAATTACCGTCAGGAGTCATACTGATGGAACAACCCAAGTCGAAGTTGACGTCTTTATTTGCAAAATTGCGCACCGGAGGGATAGAGAGCACATTTGCATTTCGAGCCACTTCCGTACCCGAGTAATTGGATTGAGAGCCATTGGAATTGCTTTTGAGATCTACAAAGGTAGTAAACCCGGCCCTTGAGGTAGGTTTTGAATAAGACGGTTGACTTCAAGATGGTGAGCGATAGCCATCACGACAACAATTAAATTGATATTTTTGCTTAGAAGAGTTGGAGTTATCTCTTTGAGAAGATGAGCGGCTTGAACTATTGGTATCTATCTGTTGGCCAGCTTGATGATTATTAAGAACCCTGGCAGTGTTTTTGCAGGCGGAGAGTACATGACCATTGACTTTGCAGAAAGTACAGAATAGAGAAGAATTAAGTCTTGACCAAGGTTTTTTTGATGTTGCTTGAGCTGAAGAAGTGGTAGGAATGGAATCATCATCATTCCAAGATTTGTGTCTTAATGATTCTTGTTTTAAAGCGGAGACTATTTTTGAGGAGGGTACATTATCCTTGTTCATAAGTGAAGATAAACAATTTAGCCAATCTGGAGGTAGAGAAATCAATAGAGCAGTAGAGTGAATATCGTCGGTGGTAAGGGGTTTATTGACAGTGATTAAAGAGTGGAGGTGTTTGGCGTAAATGGCCATTTCATCTAAGTGGGTGTCAATATCTTCGCCAGCCATTTTAGTGAGAATGAGCTTCCGTAACCAGTACATCCTACCGCCGGAGGATGTGTCTTGATGAGCTTCCTTAAGCAATTGCCACATACGATAAGCGTTTTTGCCATGTTTGCGGATGAAGCGTAGATTTGAGTGATGAACGGTCCACACAATGAACGAACAAACCGTTTGATTCTCCTGGGCAAAATGTGGAGATAATTTAATCAGATTGTGATTACTCAGAACAATATGTGAGAGTTGAATAGAACAAAGATGAGTGAGTAACACAAAACTCCGATCTAAGTAATTGGAGTCGGCGCCCAGAGATTTGATTTGAATAATGCCGGAGATTTTCATTGAAGTAGAGGCAGGACCTTCAACTAGGTCAGTCATAGTGTGTGTATGACGAAAAAAAAAATGAAACGCTCAATCGCTAGAGCGTAAGATTCTCGTATAATGTTGCTAGAACAGTTGGTCGCAGGCTCATAACCTGTTGAGAGCACCTAGAGCAGTGTGTGAGAACGGATCAGATTTCACATACAAGATAGAGACAAAAAAGAAAAGAAGGAAAACAACTTACCTAGAGCAGTGTGTGAGAACGGATGAGGAAAAGAGTCCACACACACTCTTCTAGGTATATATAGCAGAAAGAAATGACATGTCACACAGACTGTGACATGGGAATGTAAAATGAAAAAAAAGAAATAAACATGTGAAATGAAACTTGAGTGACATGAAAGATATACAAGTAGAAAGCATACACGGAGTACCTCAACAATAAGAGTATAAAATAGAGCTAATAATTCCAACAGATATCCTTTTGAATTGTGGCCCAGCGATTCTTCAAGCTCTTCTCTTGCCGGCTTGGGTATGAGTGCAAGTTGATGTTTGAGTTGTATATTTTATGAACTCAAGCCCAGAATGTTTTTGCACTTTGATTGGTACCAACTCGTGAGTCTTTGGTTACGCTTACCCATGCCTTGCAGTGTGTAGTTACTTGCTCTGTTACTCTTGGATTCAAGGTTGGTGGCTGTTTCATTTCTTGATTTTTTGTTTTTCCCGGTGAGAGTGGTGGCTTTCTGGGCAGTTGGCAATGGTTCCAGTTCATTTTAGGGCAGAAGATCTGAATAAAAATCAAGCGAATTGGAAAGAAAATAATTAGAAAAATTAGAAAAATTAAAATAAGAAGATTTAAGAAAAATACCTGCTTGTACTTGGGTGGTAGAGGCAAGACTTTCCAGTACTGGATCCAATGCCACCATTGTAGTGTTAAGTATTTTTTTTTTGTAGGAATTCTAGGGGCAATTGGGGTTGGAGGTTGCTTGCGATACTTTGCCAGGTGGGGATATTACATGGAAGGGCCTTTGATTTCAGGCCCTACCGCTTCTCCAGACTTGCAGACGGATGGAGACTCTGAACCATAGTCCCTAAAATAAGGTTCAAAATAGGGACTGTGGTGGCTGCTGTTTCAGGACCCGCGGGCCCCAAAAGTGGTATAGGGCCCAGGTTTAGGGACAGCGGTGGAGATGCTCTTAGTTTTTAACTTTGATACATCCACAGTGAAATAATTAATTGTTTTCACAAAAAAATGGCAAATTTGGTTGAGATCTGCCATTAATTTTGCGGATTTCAAACTAACTTTGATAACCCCTATATCTATATTTTACAACTATGTGACATGATAGAAAGTAAAGATTAAGAAATTAACAGATCAGTGAGAACAAAAATATTTCTCAATGTTACTGATCAATCCCAACCTCTATCAAGATCCACCCCGGGGCGGTTAGAGATGCTCTAACCTGAAGATTTAGCCAACCATTGCTGATGCTCTCAGGTTTCTTGATTGCTAATTTATCTTCTTTGTGGCTAAGCCAGTTGGGACCGGGTGCTTGCGCTTCTTTTTGGAGCCATTTTTATTTTGATTTTTTTCTTATCCAAGTTGATTTGTTTTATTGTACTCCTTTTAAGGGAAAGCTAAAGATGAACTTGAAGAATCCAACGGTTAAGGGCCATGAGGCTTAAGTAAAAGGGGCTCTTGACCAGTATAAATAGGTAAAAGCAAAAAATAGAAGACCACTGATGCTTCGGCTCCGCTGTTTTTTTTTTTTTTTTTAAAGTGCAAATTGATTTCACATTGCGCACTAAAGTTATTCTTGTGTGATAAAGTAAGTCAATATACTGCTGTTGTGAGACTAACCAGAAAACAAATTTGAGATCTGACAAGTTTGAGTCAGATTTCACTTAAAACTTGGTGTCCTCCATATTTCTGCTGGAGTTGCAGCAATGGCGTTTTCACCGACGAGAACGCGCCAGAATTGCATTAGCAAGTCTCAACAAGCCAGGCATGATACAACTTTCCCACGAACGTCTGCTATTTTGAAAAAAGAATGTAATGCGCAATTCAATGGATTGCTCGCAGCTCGTTTCGAGAGGCGCTCGATAATTTTCCATCTCTTCAATCTTGATTTACTGCTAACTGATTCCCTTCCTTCGGTCTGGGTTCACGTCCGGAATATTTTGACTTTTCTGATCATTCGTTGACTACTCACAATTGCATCAGTTATGAATCTCCTTGAACTTGGAGTATGGCTATCCTTCTTGATTTTGTTTGCTTCGTTCGAGCGGCTTGATGCTCTGGTTAAGGGAATCAGCCCCACTCGACCTCCATATCAAACGAAGCCCGGACAGTATGGCTATAATCAATGTGGGACCACTGCCTCCCGTGATAGTAGATGTCAGTAAGTCAGATCCTGTACTTTTTTGCGTGGTTTCTTGAAATTTCAACCAAACGAGATGATTTACATCTTGGTGTTGATTTGCTAGAAATGTACACATCAGAAGCGCTTCAGACTTTTGCTTGTTTGGACGTGGGTGATCGGGCTTATTCATTAAAGATATAGAGTACTCAACTAACTGCCTAGAATTTTCGAAGCTCCACAATTTGGTGGTGTCTCAGAATTGGAGCGGCAGGCCGTATCCTATTGCACTCAACCTACTCACGGCTCCCGATTGATCCCTCCGGGCACGCTTAGCAGTTTGCATTATGTGTAAGATTGTAAAGATAATCTCTGGTCGTTGATAACGAATTCTTAAAGGCTAATGACAAATCGAATCATTCCTCAATACAGCACAACGCCTGTGAGTCGCCAAACCTTCATGAGGCTTTTATTTTCCGAATATCAGATAGGACAGCACTAAACAAGAATGAGATCGCCTGTAGTACTATGTTCAAATTACTGGTCGAGGAAAGGTGAGGAAAAAAAGTTGCGATCTCGACATGCTGTGAAGGAAAAACTCATCTTTTGTTTCAATGTTAATGTCAATTTCAGTTCACCAAAATGAACGTCAAGCCGGATAGTGATGGTGGTGAAATGGGTGAGCAAGCTAGATCCTCTGAAGCCAATCAGCCAAACTTACACTATTTCATGCCCCTTCCTATGAAATGGACCTGCAGACCCCAACAGGTAAATTACTGATGTCAAAGCAAATCGAAATGTACATTCAGACTAATATGCAAACATAACTTAATCCAACTGCTTGCGAATGGTGAAAACAAGCTTTGATACTCTAGGAAATCCAATTGGTATGTCCATTGTCTGTTTGACATCGTCAACTACGAGCAGGGCTAATGTAAAGTTCCATCGTTGTTGTACTGTTTTTTTTTTTTTTTTTTGATTTCACCAGGCGGCGTCGTTTTCGGAAATGGCAACCAATTTGAGCAATGGACACAGTTCCTGCTTCCAGACGAGTTTTGCATCCGTGCATGTTATAACGGTCCCGACGCCTGGAGATACTGCAATCATATTTGTGGGCATCTTTTTTGTTCAAATGTTACTTGGCCTGCCCAGGTGATGTTAACTATTCAGTGGTGTTTGATCAGACGATTTGATGGCTTGTCGATGGAACATTCCTGGGGATTATGGACCAGGCTTTGATAGCTGCAAGGGAACCGATGTTCCTCGCCCGATGGGTGAATGTAGGTGGAAGAATTTTACTTCTTTCCCCTTTCTGATTTACAGGCCTGGTGCTTGATCGCTGATGCATTGAATTGGTTTTTGGTACATTTAGATCGACTTGCCAACGGCTCAATTTACACTTGGAATCAAGACCATGGAAATCCACCACAGCCTGGTCCACCAGGCAAAGTTGATTCTTGTTATCAGTGAGTGGGATCAAAGACTATCTATATACCAAAAAAAGGAGTCTAATTTGATCTGTGTGCAGAATCACTCCACCCGGAAGTCTGTATTCTGATGGCCAAGGGAACGTTCCGTAAAGTTGATCAGTCTTAAATAAACCACCCCTGTAAGATAAAAAAAAAATTTCTTTGTTATGAATAACACTAAAGGCAGAGCCACTTGGCCAAACAATGCTTCTGTCCATGCCATGCGCATAATCTTTTTTTCTTTTGTTTTTCTTGGTCTCACTAAGTTTGTGAGTTATTGGTTATTTTGAATCATATTTGATCAGTTTTACTATCCTTTATTATGTAATTTCTTTCAGTTTTCTTTCCTGTGCTTTCTAAATATATAGACAATTGTCAGCGCGGATGGAGAACTAAAGGACTTTTTTGCCTGTTCCACACTATGTGTGCTTGATTCAGTACAGCAAAATGTGATAGTTTGGGGTAACAGCTCTACATTGCAGTATAGTAATAAGGCTAATAACAGTCAAGTGGCCGATAAAAAAAATAATAATGAAAAATAGATAACAAATAATTTGTTTTGCAAAAAATAAGAATATAGAAATAAAAATGAAAATGGAAGAATTTTGTTTTATACCTGACAACTTGAATGTAATCAACAAATTTTTCGAATTTAAATCTTTTTGGTTGAATATGTTTTGGTTACTATGGAGGAGCGTTTTTGAATGATAGAATGAATAGTGAAAACAAAAAGATAAAAGGAACTAATAACTAATTTTTTTGAAAAAAATTTCACCTCCACTGATGCTTTATCCTCTCTTCTCCTGAACCGTTTGATTAATTCGATGCCTTTTCAGGTCTTCGAGTTGAATGTGTGGTATTGTGGTGTGAGAAGTTGTGATGAGATGAATTTTATTTTTGAGAACTTTTTTTTTATTTTTTAGCCGCTCAAACCTTCTCCTTTTGTCGTTTTTCCCATGACCAGTCTGATGCTGTGCGTATAGCTAGCCCACAAAATTGCATCAACAATGGTGGGTCGGCCATACTGTTCTTGGCACTAGGGTAGTGGAGTTCTAGATTTATTTTAGGAAACACAGATGTTAGGTTCTAGATTTATTTTAGGAAACACAGATGTTAGTATAAAAGCATCTCTAGCACTGTTCACGATAGGATTTCATCAGATTTTTTTTTTTTATAATCAGCAGTCAGACAAATCAGCAGCTGCTGATTAGCACAAAAACCTTGCTGATTTGTAACAAAAAAATTTCCTCATCAGCGAAGCGTACAGGTATGGAAACTTGCTTGCTCCGCTACTGATTTCACAAAACTTTCCCATCAACTCTCCGAGCTTCCTCTCTTCCCAGACCTCTTGCTGATTTATTTTACGCTCGTCTCATCCACCTTTAAGATGTGACAACTCTCAGAGAAACAACAAACTTAACGGGATCTTTTTACGCTCTTGGTTTTTCTAAATATGTAGGAAACAGACAACCTGGCGCACCAAGCGCTCTCTTTACCTGATTCAACAGTCCCTTCTCTCTCATCATTGATTTTCCCAGACATTCCTTTTTTGCAAGCTACATTTGAATTGCTCTTTGATGATGGAAGTAATAGAGTTATTAATTAATATAAATCTAGAGCAAAGATTGTAAGAAATTTATTTTAAGAAATATCTTTGCCATTTTTTTAATAATACTTTTTACTCAAAATTAAGGAATAAAATGCAAGCAGGATGATCTGCCTCACTTGGTTAGCTCAGAAGATTATTGGGATTTTAGGAAGAAGAGCCAATGATTTTATTTCCTTTTGACAACAGCAGCTTAAATAAAATAAAAAACAAGATTAAACCCCTGAACAAAATTTCAGGGGTTTAAAATGGTTTTGAAATTCCAGCAGCTGGGATGCCCAGATCCTAGCTTTAATAGCCACTTGGGGTGCTAGAAATATAAATAATCAAATAGTTTGAGTGTTTGAGAGTTATTTATATGATTTTTGGTTTGGTTTTTTTTATTTTTAAGAAATAAATAGTAATATTTTTTTTGAATCAGAACAGGGGCCAGCTATTCTGGGGTGCTTTAATGCCCTCTTATTTGCATGGGAAAGATATTCAGGGGTGCTTTTATAAACCCTTTGTTTGTAGGGGCCAGCTAAGCGCTGGGGTGCTTTAATTCCCTTTTTTTAGTTATGGAGACTAATCTCTAAAGATAAATTTGTTAATTTTAAGCTTCCAGGAATGATAGTGTTGTTATTTTAAACTGTTCTTGATCTTTTGACTGAATAAGAATAAATAAAAATAATTGTTTTGAAAGAGGAGCTAGGGAACTTTTTATGATGAAAATTAAAAGGCTCAGACTC
>JNCO01007982.1:0-11760 GCA_000785685.1 Uromyces viciae-fabae | reverse complement strand
TTTTGATCATCAAGTGGTATTTGTGGGAATTCTAATGGCTCATTCAAGCTGACTCCTTAAATCAAATATTTTTAGATATATTTACCTTCATTTCTATTTACCCTCTGGCCATACAAGGTGAAGGGTGTTCAACTTTGGGTATATAAACCCAAAAAATGAAGCAAAATCCTTGTTGGTTCTTGTTCATTGTGAACCAGCTCAGAGACATTGTATCATTCAACTACTCCAATCACTCTCACTTGTGCATTGACCATGAGCTTTACCATCACTTATCCTTTTCTCATCTCATCCTCATTTCACTGCTCCTATGATTACCATATCTCCAATTCAGATTCTATTCAACATTATCATATATTCTTTTATTCAATATATTTTGGAAAGAACTCAGATGGAGGAAGGGAATTTTTCAAAAACAAATCTTTGACCATTTCTGAACTCAAAAAAAAATTCTTCTATCTATTTCTCCTTCATACATACCTCAACAAAAAGTACAGCGGAAAGAGAAAACTGTGTCTTCATTGAATAATTTTTCACTTTGCTCAATTAAAGTAAGATACTTGCATCATTTTAGGCTCATAAATGGAATTATTCTCAATTTGAACCATTTGGGTGTCAAGAATCCTAGAAACTTCAGCTTAAAAATATTTATTTAGTTAAAAAAGGTTATCAATCTCAGCTTGGTTGATCCAGTTAATTTTCACATCAAAGACCAAGTCAACTTTTATTATATGCTTCGAGAATAGAGATCCTTATTTTCTTTTTTCAAGAAGCAATTTAGTCTACACTCATTTTCAGGATATGTTAGCCATTCTTTAATGTTGAAGAATCAGTCATTCAATAACTTGACAAGACCTTAGAAATTTCAGTCAGCTCTCTCCCTTTAGGCTTTACCCCTTCAGCTTTTACTTCTCAGTCTAAGATCAATTCAAAGCACATTTCTCAATTTCTCATAATCTTTGTAATAAAGCATTTCCCAAAATTCCTTGGGAAGTTATTTTGCTTAGATGTTCAAATAGTGGATTTTCAAACATAGAAAGCACCAGAGTAGTACACTCATTTCTGTCTTAGATACTTTTCCATACTTTGATTTCGTAGTTCTTGGTACAATAGAAAAGTATGGAAAGATTTTGATCAGGTTCAGGGATAGTTCTTATAGCTGCTTACCTTTGAATACTTTTTTGTAGTTGTGTAAAGTCTCAAATAATACTATGGAAAAGTATGGAATTCAGAAATGAGTGCACCTCTTTGCAAATAATCAACATGAAATCCACCTGAAGCCACTAATTTGACACCCTCCATATTTATTTTGATGACAATGATTGTTTTTTCTATTGATACATTGAATGTTTGATTCATTCATGCTGAAAATACACAATTTAATAAGTTCCCAAATGAAACAAAATATAACAAACACAATATTGAAAAATTGAACCCAAAACAAACTCCCGAAAAAGAAATTTAATTGAAAAAGTTCAAATCATGTAATTAAGCATGTGTGTAAGAGTTGTATTGAGGGTAGGAGTTGTATTGAGGGGGAGAGCTGTATTTAAGGTATGAGTTGTATTGAGGGTAAGAGTTGAATGGTCCTTGTCTTAGAGGATTAACACCTTGTGGTCCACCACCAAGGATGTGGCCAACTAAAGGTAAGCCAACACCGCCATTGCCAAGAAGACCACCAACTCCTCCCCCAAGACCACCTAGTAAGCCAACACCTAAGTTGCCTCCAGCTCCAAAATCTACACCAGCATGAGCACCGGCACCAAGACCAACACCAGCTCCAGCTCCAGCTCCAAGACCGACACCAGCACCAGCTCCAAGACCAACACCAGCTCCAGCTCCAAGACCAACACCAGCTCCAGCTCCAAGACCAACACCAGCTCCAGCTCCAAGACCAACACCAGCTCCAGCTCCAAGACCAACACCAGCTCCAGCTCCAGCAACAAGGCCGACACCAGCTCCAGCTCCAAGGCTGACACCAGCTCCAGCTCCAAGACCGACACCAGCTCCAGCACCTACACCAGCTCCAAGGCCTACACCTACACCAGTTCCGGCTCCAAGGCCTTTACCAGCTCCAGCTCCGAGACCTACACCAGCACCAAGCCCAATGCCTGCGCCAGTTTGGGCACCAGAATTAATATTGCGACCTAATCCTACTCCGGAGCCAACCCCAACTCCAAGGCCCGCTCCAGTATGAATTCCGCCGCTGGAAAGTGGTCTAGGATAAATCTGTGAAAATTGGAGAAACAATTAAATCAATAAATTGATAGATTAGTATAGAAAACTTGAGCTTACATTTGAGTTATAATTTCCAAGATATGGTTGATTGTTGTAAAACGGAGCATTTCTAGAGATAGGACCAGTTTGGTAATGGTAGTTACTGTTGGTAGTTGTGAATCCATTGGAAGGAAAAGGAGGTTGAGCTACTGCGCCGTTACATTTGAGTTATAATTTCCAAGATATGGTTGATTGTTGTAAAACGGAGCATTTCTAGAGATAGGACCAGTTTGTTAATGGTAGTTACTGTTGGTAGTTGTGAATCCATTGGAAGGAAAAGGAGGTTGAGCTACTGCGCCTTTAGAGGCATACTGGTTATCCTTTGAATAATATCCATTCGGCAATGCATTTGTAGATGAGGAGCATAATAAAATGATGGACATGATGAGACTATTTGAAGAAATCATAATGAATAATAATTTAAATATATGACAGTTGTAAAAAGGTTCTTCTGTTGAAATGAAAGTGACTGAGCTTCTACGAGTAGCTGAATGTAAGAGAATGTGCAAGTTCGAATTCTTGGGATGGTAAATGTGATGCTTGATGAGACAAGAATGATTGGAAACAAAGTCCATCACTGCGGTGCTTATATAGTATTTTATCTTACTGTTTTCTTAGCAAGGAGACGATTTGACTGGGACGCTTTGACAAACAATCTCTTTTTCTGGTTTGATTCTCGTGCGCTTATCTGTCTGGTAGTTTGCCTCCAGTCAAAAACTACCAGGACGGGTAGACCGAATTGATCCAAAATAAGGAAAACTTGTAATAGATGGCGCGAAAGCTCTGATGAAGGATGATAGCTTTTTCTTAAGGTTCATTTCGCTACCTCAGATCAATACGAAAGCACCAATCTTTATTTCGCACGAGTTTATTGTGGGTTCGGCGCTGAAGATGGGGCCATCTGAGGGAAGCCAATCTGAATTTATTTCGCACGAGTTTATTCTGGGTTGGTAACTTGGTCATTGAAGATGGGGGAGGCAATCAGAATCCGTGATCTTGGACTCGGTACACCGGCTCAGTGGCACTAATACCGCTTCATCCGATTCAGACCGGCCGTGAACACGAACGCTTGCATACTGCTACATATTCTGCCCATGACGGACATTGCACCATGTCATTTTCTCTGACGTTATGAACCACTCATCATTAAAAAAGCCACAGCTATGAATCTTGAAAAGATTTCAAGACCAAGAGGGCTAATTTGAAAGAAAAAAAAATCAAAAAAGAGTTCAGGAATAACATACCAAAAAGTACTAGTTGTTGTTTGATAAAAAAGATGAATTAATTGAGAAATGAACAACAGATATTGAAGAAATTGCTTCTCAAAATCAGAGAAACCATGACATGTTCACAGCAAACGCTCTATGATGCAATTATTTTGTTCCTATGCTTCATTAAATAAAAGATTGGCAGACTCTGTCTCAACAAAGACGGATCATACCGTTGGACCTGCAAGGAGATGTCAATTTAAGTCAGCAAAAGTAGGTTCATAGTAGCGAGGAAGTATCAGAAAACGAGTCAATGGCCTCATCAGTGTAACTATGCATAAGGTAAAAACTTTCATGACCATTTTAAGCTAAAGGGTTATTGCGGTAGGTTTTTCTTCCTTTGAGGAATTTACCAAGCAATGTTTCAAAGGAATAGGGAAAGTAACGGACCTTTACCTTTATGTTTCACGTCTTCCGAGTGCAGAGACTCCGAGCTCATTGCGCCGGAGATTCCTGTGTGCCGATAGATGAAATTTTTCACCCATCTTTCATTCGCGCCAATGCATCACAGCATAAATAAAACACGTGCCAGGGGTCTCCGCGGCCAAAATCGTGGTCTCATGCCCTGCCAGAATTTTCTGGCTGAGGATTTCATGAATCAAAATTTGCATCAAATAATGTTGAAAAGACGAAAAGAAAGCAAAAAGGCTGCAACACAAGCAAGAAAAGATTCTGCCTTAAAATCAAGTGCTAACTTGCGGCCCTGGTGACCTCCTGCTTCCACAGACTTGGTTTGGATGGAGAAAGACATTAGGCTCTGGAGGCTTAGATTTCTTTGATTTTTGGGATGCATATCTATCAAGAGAGGTTTGTGCCTTTAGATTTCAAGTTTGATGAAAGGGGAAAATGTCTTCAGTTGATGACCTGCTTGATTATACTCATGATGTATGTAGCATTCTTATTTTCTCAAAATTAGAAAATGTAGAAAAACAAAAAGGAGGAAAAAAAACGGATAAATTTCTGCAAGATTTAGATGAAGTAATTGGATAAATTTCATCATTAATTACCATTGTAATATGCTTATACCAATGTTTGAATTTCATTCCCACTTCAAATTCTCTAAAAAGCAAAAATAATAGTGCATTATGTGTTACTCACCAAAAAAATAGGCGCGTACCACTGCAGCGGTGGGCAGATACGTTATGGTACGTTACAGCAGCCTAATTGGAGAACATAACTTTTTTTTTAGTTATCCAAATTGGCTGTTTTGGTAATGTAACAAAAAAAACCAGGTGAAGCAACATAACATAACTTTGTTTGAAATTGTTTTTTTTTGTAACATAACTTTTTTTTTTCATGTCATCTACATACACATGTACAAAACACTCCCATTGAGGAGATTGAGAGATGAACAGACATGGATCCGCTGTTGACGGCTTGAAGTCAATTGAAAAAAAAAATATTTAAGCTCCTTGTACCAAACACAAGGTGCTTGTTTTAGCCTATAAATGGATTTCAAGAGCTTCAAACAACTACCTTGCAGAATGCTAACACCTGACGGAGGACGTAGATATATGTCTTTTTCTAAAACCCTGTTCAGAAATGCATTTTTAGCATCCATCTGATGAATATCATACTCACAAGAGAGTCCCACATGAATAGCAACCCTAAGAGCCGTTGAGCAACCCGTCAGAGCATAGGCCTTGTTGTAGTCTTCACCAAAGACTTGTTGATTTCCTTGCGCACAAAGCCGCGCCTTAAATTTCAAGATATTGCCATTCTCATCTTTCTTCTTACGAAAAACCCAAACCGTGTTAAGAATAACCACATTCCATGTTCTTAGGAATGGGGACAATCTTCCAGACTTTGAGCCAATCCATTGTGGATAATTCATTGGAGACTGCGGCTTGCCATAGTTCTCCTTCTTGCTACTCCATTGCTGACTTGAAAGTCTTTGGGACCACCTCTTCACCCAAGGTAACAGCATTGGCATAAGCAATTGAGCTAAACATTTCATCCTCCCAACTTGAGGTAAGATTGATTGCCAGATTTTCTCTTCTTTTTCCTTTGACAATAAAGTTTGTGCTAATTTTTAACAAAATATTGCAGGGAGCAATATCTGATTTTGGGACATAATCCCAGCCAGGCTTTGGCTTCTTATGAATTGATGGCCTCTTGTATTGCTGATTTGATTGCTCAGTTTGCCTAACATCACTTTGTTTGATCGAGTTAAATGACTTGGTATCTTCATGAGTAGAGGAATCTTCAGGCAAGACTGGCTCTTCTTCTTCTTCAAATAAATTATTGTCAGGTGAATGTTCACTACCATTTTGAACGTCATCAACTGCCATCCAGGTTTCTTTGCCGGGTGAGTCAAAATTGATATTCCTGGGAATTCAGTCTCTCCTGGGAATTCAGTCTCAACAAAATTTATGTCGTGACTGCGCTCAACTTTTCCGTAGTTTGTGAGAATGCACCAGTTGTGAATTCCTACCTGGTAGCCAAGAAATATTCCTTTCTTAGACGTGTCACTGAATTTTCCTTGACGTCTTTCTTTGAGAATGTTGAGATAAGCAAGACACCCAAATGGCTTGAGAAGCTTGAGACTGAACAATTGACCAAACCATAAGTTGTAGGAAGATTTCCATTTTAGGTTCTCAGATAGAGTGATGTTTTCAAGAAAGACACTGGTAGTGACAGCTTTGGCCCAGTAGTATGACGGAAGCTTTGCTTGTTTTAAAAGGCATTGGTCTTTTTCTGATGTAGTTCTGTTTCCTCTATCAGCAACTGAATTTTGTTGTGGCGTATAAGGAGAAGTAACTTGAACTTTTAATCACTTGGACTTAAGAAAATCAAGAAACTTGTGTGAGTTGAATTCACCTCCTACATGAAATATGATGTTTTTCATTTCATAATTGTGATGCTTAGTTACTTCATTAAAATATATAAAAAATTGATTGAAAGCTTCAGACTTCTTTGAAAGAATGTATACATGATTTAATCTAGTGTGCCAATCAGTTATTTTAAAATATTAATTTCCTCCGTTGATTGACGACTGGGTGATCTTTCCACTTAGATCCATGTAGATGTACTGGCCACTTAAGCGGGATCATCGAGTTCTGGAACCTGGGGAGAGAGCAATTCGTGTGCGGACACGATTTATCTTTCCACAGCGGATGAGTGGGAACAGGGAGAGCACTGTCATATTGGAGACAATGAGATTTTGAAATTAGATGTGAATCACATGGATCCAGAGAGATTGATCTTCCATACAGCTTGCTCAATGCTCAATCATTGCAGTGACTGGCTCTCCTGTGAAGAAGATTATCTTCAGTACTATATTTAGACTTGACAGTTTTCAATGAACATGAAGTTGACTGAACTTGAGTTTGAACTTTAAGCTGACTATGACTTGTTCCCCCGGTGATGAAGACTTCAAACATGGTTTCTTGGTCTTTCACCATGTTAAAACTTGATTTTCCGGTTTGAATGACATCACAACCTTTCTCATAAAGCCAACAAAAACTAATCAAGGTGCCTGTCAATTTAGGTACGCAAAGTGATTGGAGCTTGATAACATTTCCCTTGTTTGTTTTTACATTGACATTGCTCCGGTTTGAATGACATCACAACCTTTCTCATAAAGCCAACAAAAACTAATCAAGGTGCCTGTCAATTTAGGTACGTAAAGTGATTGGAGCTTGATAACATTTCCCTTGTTTGTTTTTACATTGACATTGCCTTCTCCTAATATTTTCAGCTTGGTACCATTGGCTATTTCTACGGTTGAATTCTTTGATTTGTAATTAAAAAATAAATTTTGTTCCATGAACATGTGATGAGAAGCTCCGCTGTCAAGAAACACAGTGTCTATATTTTTGATTGCTGCATAGGCTTGTGAAATACATCTGAGACTTCTGCCGGTAGCTTCCAATTCAATGTTGTTGTCATTGGCAATGTCTAACGCTGATTTCTTTGCTTTTGGCTTAGGTTGAGATTTAAGCTGGTAACAGTCTTTTACTGAGTGAAGAGTCTTTGGGTTATGTTTACCATTGGTACATCTTTCATTAGGAGCTTTTCTCTTTTCTTTTGAGACATATAATGTGGTTTCTTTGGTTTTTACGGAGATCTGATTTTCTGGATGTTCTCTAGATTTGTTGACAAGTGCATCTTTAACTGCATTGATGGCTAATGGTCACTTTCCTTGAAGAATGGCTTTGGTGGAACTTAATTTTTCAGAAGAATGGCTTTGGTGGCACTTAATTTTTCAGGAATTTTCAATAGAATGTACTTGGATACATAATGCTCATGAATATGAATGTTTGCTCCTTTGGTTCCAATGATGATGCCTACAGAAGCCATTGCCGCTAGATGATAATTTAGTTCAGAGATAAATTTCTTCAGTTCAGTGAATTGAAGCTTGAGAAATTTATCAAAGACTTTAGATTGATTTTCTCTAGAGTTAGATTCATATAAATCAACTGATAGCTCCCAGAGTGTGCTTGGTTGCTCTTCATTGGTGCTTGATGCAAACCAATATATATTGTCTTGTCCCATAAATTGAAGTAGAATACCCTCTGTATTTAGTTTCTTTTCATCAAAAACAGTTTTATCTACTTTATCATTGAGTGTAGTAGGTGATAGAAATCTAGCTGATCTGATTTGGATACAGTATCCTTTGATTTTCATTTTCCATTCTGCAAAGTTATCCTTGCTAAGCACTGGAAGTGCTTTTGTCAATTCTGAAGTCATAGTAATTTGTTTAACTTGTTTTATACAGCTAGTTTTCTTCTGGTCTCATAACCTATAAAGGTTCTAAAAGCTTGACCTTTTGAAGAACCAGAAATGGTGCTTAGATACACAAGCTTAGTATAACACGTGAGAGAGACAAGCACACCTTTTGAAGAACCAGAAATTGTGCTTAGATACACAAGCTGAGGATAACACGCGAGAGAGACAAGCACACCTGAGAATGCAACACGGATGTGAGGGTGTTGAGTTAAAAGTAATAAAAATTAATTTTACAATTAAAAACACTGAAGCAAGAAACAACAATGACCTTTTGAAGAATCAGAAATTGTGCTTAGATACACAAGCTGAGAATAACACGTGAGAGAGACAAGCACACCTGAGATTATCAAATGAGTGAGATTAACAAGAATGAAATGATTGATAAGAAATAAGACAGAAATAGAAAGAAAAAGAGTGCAGACCTGAGGATGCAATGCGGATGTAAGGGTGTTAAGTTAAAAGTAATAAAAATGAATTTTATGATTAAAACCAGTGAAGAATCTACTACAACTAACATGAGATGATTTAAATAGTAGAAAATTAGGTTTTGGAACTGTAACCTTATCTATCACTGATGCGCAGCATTTAGGTTTAAATTTGAGATTTCTCAATGTCTTAATATTGAGGGCTCCCTGGATCTTGGGGGTAGGTGGGGTAGGGTCTCTGATCTAGTTGTCAGCCCTAATCACATAAGACCCTGCCTGTCTAGCCAGGGGGTTATTTCTTTTCTTTTCCATATTTAAACTCCTTGTTTTGGAAAGATATGATAAAAATATAAGATGAATGAAATTGATGCTCACAATTAAAAGTGGTATGATCAATATTTTTCTTCAAAGTGACAGTATTTATTTAGGGAAAAAAAAAAATTATCCTATGAGCAAGGGTGTTTTGCTCTGCTATGTTATGATATCCTGTCAATCTTGCAAAGCATAACAGAATTACCCTTTGTTATTTTTGGTTTATCAAACCTTGTTTTTGGGCCAATATGCTACATTATGTTCAACTAACACAATGAAATAAATCATTTTTTCCAATACAACTCATTATTGTGCTATTGACTGTATTTCCCTGTTTCTGAGGCTGCAGGGACCTTAAGGACCTGTATGATTATTGCTAGATACACTGAAAATACTGTCCATAAATTCAAACATGATTAATTTTGTTCAATATATATTTTTTGATTATATTTATTTTTGATTTAAAGTGATACTATTAGTAGTTTTGCAAGCATTCACACCAAGCATAAATTGTGACTCTCCAAGGTATGTAACTTGTATTCCCCTCAAGCAAATCAAGTTATTAGTCAAATACCTGGGAGGTCTCTGGTAAGTTGAATGGTGGTTGATCATCTAAATTATTTAACTGGTTACCACTCTTGATCAAAATGAAATGATAATTCTTACTCTTAGCTAATGAAATTAAGCCTGTCACACAATTTGAAATCAAAAATAAATAAATAAACTTATTCTAATTTTTGATGAGTGCCACATAATGGAACTCACTCACCATGGGAAAACTGGGCTCTCCGGCTGTCCAGTGACACCAAAAGAACAAAGGGGCCCTTTGTACTTTTGGTGTCACTGGTCAGCCAGTGAGCCCGTTTTTCCCATGGTGACTAATATTTTTCCTGGTTAGAGAATTCGGACTGGTAATGAATTATTCCAACATGAAGTTTGGCACAAACATATGATATTAATTGGTAATTAATGCTTAAATTTGACATATTTCTTCATTCAACTTGTGCACCTGCACAAATGGATATTGATTTTTTTCCTCCTTTTATTTGGTCTACATTTTCTAATTATAAAACAATGTGAATACTACATGAGTTTAATAAAGCAAGGTAAACAGAGGAAATTTTCACCCCTCTTCAAACATTAAATCTAAATGCAAAAAATTTTCTTTACAGATATGCATTCCAAAAATTAAATAAATCCAAGCCTCCAGATCCTGATTTATACCAACAATAAAAAAAATTCTGTGAAAGCAGGAGGTCACCTCCCACATAGACTTGCACCTTATCCCATATCTCTGGCTCTCCAATTTTGGCTATTTTGGTGGTGGTGAGGGGTTGGGTAGCTCAGAGTTGATATTTTCTCCAAATTTCGAGATACAGCCTAACTTAGCTGAGCATGTTTTCAGACAAGTCATGGGTAGCTCAGAGTTGATATTTTCTCCAAATTTCGAGATACAGCCTAACTTAGCTGAGCATGTTTTCAGACAAGTGACAAGAAAATTCCATCTTTTGTACCTTTTTTCTTTTCTGAGGAAAACTAATAGAAACTGAAATCTCTGGAAAAAAATCAAAAGTTTTGACACCATACAACCATCAGATTTTATCCTGTTTTTGGATTGTTCTTTTCTCCCATGAAGCACCTCTCCAACCTTTACCCACCAATCCTATAAGCTTTATACCCCTCATGAATAATTACTGTTTTTCCTGCAATAAATGAGCAGACAGTACCTAAATCTCACAACCCAATCCTAATTATGGTTTCAAAGCTCATTAAATTGATTTTTTTTTTGCCTTATGGCATTTCTTGAAGAAAATTTGGGGGAAAAATAGAAAACACATGCAATCCTTGTAGGTTGTACACATACATGAATGCTTTAGTTTTATTGGTTTAAATTATTCTGAAAGTGGTGTATTGATTTGAAGAATAGTCACACAAGAGTTAGGAATTTGGGAGGATGTTCCTTTGGAGGCTTCACCACCAGCCAGGGCCGCAAGGTGGCGCTTATTTTTAATTTATAATTTCTTCTTTCTTGTGTTCCAGTCTTTTTCTTTTCTTTTATTATTATCAAAATTAAAGGATTTTAGATGAGCCTGCATGCCAGCATACAGATGTTTTCACATGAAAAGCTTTTCAGGGGGACTGGAATGTGGATCTTCACACTTTGAACTGAAGATCCAGCTGCAAGGATCTGTGCATGTTGGTCTCATCTCTCCCTCACCCCTCCTTCCATCCTTCTCAAATAATCAAATTCTAAAACCATTGGCCAAATTTATAGTTTTGGAGTTGATATCAACCCCTTCAGTTTTTTTCCACAGGGTAGGGCCCCTTTATAATGTTTTGGGACCCTGTAAAAATAATTTTTATTTTTTTTATTCATCTTTTGGGGGTCGAAAACCTTTAGAAAAATTCTGTGGAATTTCCGTTGGGGTTTTCAGACCCCCAAATTTTTTTTTTTTTTTTTTTTTGTTCACACAAATTTTTAAGAACCACATTCGTTTGCAGAATACCATGGGCACGTGGTTGGTCCGCGTGCAGTCAAAACCATGTGATTTTGTGGAACAACCACTTGAATTTAGCAATGCCCTATTTTTATTTTTCTTACTACACATGTGTTGTTTTTCTGTAATAAATGTGCTCACATCTTGTGTCTAATTTATTTATATATTTTTAATTTATATTATTTTATATTTATACTTTATTATTTTATATTTATTCTTTATTATTTTATATTTATTCTTTATTATTTTATA